>JBBGZY010001149.1:2980000-3242500 GCA_037952925.1 Lithobates clamitans | reverse complement strand
CAACATTTAAAAAAGGAGGCCTATTTTTCAAAAAAAACAAAAAAAACAAAAAAAAAAAGGATTTGAAAAAAGACAAAAAAAAAAAAAAAAGGATTTGTAAAAAGACAAAAAAAAAAAAATAAAAAAAGGCCTGTTTGCTAAAATCAAAATGCCCAACAAATTTTATTTTTGATTATCTAAAAATATTTAACTCTAATTATATTATTCTAAATTTATTTAATATATCCTTATATTTTTGGCTAGGAACATTTTATACTAAATGCATAACTGAATGGATACCAAAGATTAAAAACATCTGCTTATAATTAAATAAATGTGTGGTTTGTTATTTCAATGCTCAGTATCAGTTTGTTTATAAATTTCAAAAAAGTTGTTTACAGTGGCAATGGAGCTTATTTAGAAATTTACAAGGAAAATACAGTTGGCACTACAACTGCTCGACCATAACCTAGGAGAAAGCCCAAAAGAAAGGCAAGCAATAAATATAATTCAAGATTTCATCAAGATTGTTTTTATTTTAAATCTTTAGATATCCTGGCCCATTGCAATGGCCCCCCTACCCATAAAATAATTAACATATTACTGTCTAACTTGACGGGCACTTTGGGGGGCCAAGCCAGTATGGACAGTATCCAGGTCCGTAAGATTCTCAAGGATAAGTCCGGCCTCAGGCCCAACTGGCACCATATAATTTTGAGAATGTTTGTGCAAAAAGTTGTGCAGGATGCAGCACGATAAAATGATAAAATTAAGTTTGTATTCCGCCAAATTAATGGAGGTTTGAAACAGGTGGAACCGGCTGGCCAGAATCCCAAACGCATTCTCAACCACTCTTCTAGCTCTGGCCAGCCGGAAATTAAAAACCCTCCTCTCCGAGGTGAGGGTTCTTTGGGGGAATGGCCTCATGAGGTTCTTGCTCAGAGCAAAGGCTTCATCGGCAATGAAGACAAAGGGGAGTCCTTCCACGTTATCCGCATCAGGTGGCAATCCCAGGCCACCACTCTGGAGACGCTGGCAGAACTCCGTCTGGGCAAATACTCCTCCATCCGACATCCGGCCATTCTTCCCCACGTCCACATATAGAAATTCATAGTGTGCCGACACCACCGCCATTAAAACAATACTGTGGAACCCCTTATAATTAAAATAGTATGACCCCGAATGGGGTGGTGGCACAATGTGGACATGTTTCCCATCTATAGCCCCTCCACAATTGGGAAAGTCCCAACGGGTGGCAAAATGGGATGCCACAGTCTGCCATTCCTGTGCGTTGAAGGAAACTGGGGAATCAAACAAGAAAACAAAAATCTGTAATTTTGAATCGAACATTGCAAGAAAATTATACAATTAAAAACATTATTCCACAGCATCAGTATATTAAATAATTTATATCTTCTGGAAGAAATAATATGGAAAGGCACACTTATCAGATTGCTCACCCCCTCTGATGGAACATTGATTACATTTTAGGGGGTGGTGAAATTACCAAAAAATATTAATTTTAGGACACACAGGGATTTATGGACTAAAAAGGCTACAAGACTGCAGTTGTCCCACTCTGCAAGTGCAGTTGCTCCCCAACTTAAAGTAAATGAGGTAAGGTAAAAAGGCTTTCATGTTGCAAGGAGTACACAATCACATGCAAGGGCAATTAATGAAAACACTTTGTGGCTTGCATATGATTTGATGATGGAAATCAGCAGAGCTTCTGCTCATTTACTAAAGCACTGGAGCAAATGCACTTGTAGAGTGCACATGCATTTTGCTAAGTGCAACATATATTTGCTTTTTAAAAATCAACACCACAGAAGATTCTAGCAAATTATTAGGGGGGGAGGGGTGGAAATCAAGCTAATTATAAGCACACTATTTGGATAGAGTTTAGGGGAAACAAAATACAATGCAGCTGACTAAATACATTCAAACTGAGTAGACTAGGTGAATATGTGACCAGCATTGTATGCTGGAGAGGTTATTGAAGGCAAATATACATGCATGACAAAAAAGAACATGAAACAAATCAAGCATGCGTGAGAAGAAAAAGGGGACATTCACACTATATTACAATGATGGTAAGTAGTGTTTGAGCTAAGAAATACATTACATTATCAAAGAATAAATAAAAGAACATGTGATGCTAATAAAAGAAAAAATTCTTACCTTAATATAGTCCTTCTGCAGGACCTGGATGATGGCAGAACAGGTCTCTGGGATAATGATCCCCAGAGCCTGGGGGGAGATGCCTGTCGAGAACTTGAGGTCCTGCAGGCTTCTCCCCGTCGCCAAGTACCGCAACGTGGCAACTAGCCTCTGCTCCGGAGTGATGGCTTGCCTCATGCAGGTATCCTGCCTGCATATATAGTGGGTCAGCAAAGCCACCAAACGGTCAAAAATGGGGTCCGTCATCCAGAGAAAGTTCCTGAAATCCTCAGGATTATTCACGGAGCAATGGCATGTGACAGAACTGGTCACGCTGGAGCAACCAATTCTTGGTCCATGAACTCCTCCTCGCTCTGTTCATGGACTGGTCTTGGTCTGAAGAATAAACTACAGCACCAAACACATACAATGCACGAGCTCGACGACGAGTACGTACAGCTAACATGGCTCTAAAACGGTCGGCTGGTCAGAACGCACTTAACAGAATGCACTGAAGAACAGCAAGGCCTGTGAAGAACGACCTGAAAATCAGGAACGAGCGGCCAATAAAACAAAGATTTCCCAATGCCAACTGACCAAACGCACTGAAAAGCAGATACAAACCTCACAAGCACAGACTGAACAACAGTTAAAACGAACTGAAAAATATGAGTCTCACAAGCGCGAATCGTCTCTCACCAAACTTCTACTAACACGAGATAAACACGAGATTAGCAGAAGGAGCCCAAAGGGTGTCGTACGGGCTATTGAACTTCCGTTTTATAGTCTCGCCGGACTTGATGTACGTCACCGCGTACTAGGCTGTCAAACTTTTGTGTGGTCGTGTGTAGGCAAGTCCGTTCGTTAGAAAGTCTGCCGCAAGTCCGCCGAAAGTCCGCCGGAAGTCTGTCGGACAGGCTGTCGGACTTTTGTAGATGAAAAGTCCGACCGTGTGTACGCGGCATAAGGTATTTGCAGTGTTTGCAATATAATGGGTGTATTTAGAGTAAAGAGGTGGAGAGATTAGTGACTTGTTTCTAACTGAGCTCATAATTGGTATTGTAAGAGATACCTGTGTTCTCCCCAAATATGTGTGTATAGAGGGTTCCAATGTTAAGTTGAGCTCTCCACCTACAATCATGTAGACCTCCATGAACTGTTTCAGTTTAGTCATAATTTTTAGAAGGCTTGCTTTTGGCCGCAGATTTTCTATATAACGTATAGCGCAATTCTGGGTCCTTCAAGTCATGAGTTATGAATATCTGCAGGTTTTGTTGTCTTTTACATACATGTTTACTGTAGAGCCAAAAAGCTTATAGCTTAAATATATATTTTTTCTTCAAAATCATGCTCCCTATGTGACTATACTCGGGCCTAGCCATTGGCTTCTCAGGCACTAAGTACTGCATTGTGAGCAGACAATGGGGGGGGTCATATGTTCCCTATACCCAAAAGTACTGTGCTGTTAAATTAAAGACACGTAGGGATCAGAGTAGTGGACAGCACTACCAAAAATGAGTTAAGGCATCAAATGTTGCACTACACAATGGAGTGAGTCCTGAAGTAAAATCCCATTGAAAAGGATGACTAATTGACTGAAGATACTCACACATGTGTTTTTCTTTAAAATGGATTGCCTTTTATGCATGACTCAGGCACACTCACTGAAAACTTGTTGTTATATTTAAAAGAAGTATTATGTCAGTTTCAGGAAGGCCTTTCACTAAATGCCCTGTTTGCCGTGTAATACAATACAACTTTAAACCTTAACACATCTATAATCTTTATACTCTCCATTGCCAAGTAGATCAAATTAATTCAATATCCCTCAGAACTATGGATGGGCCAGCCTGAGTCACACTGAGAGCAGTATTGAGATTAGACTTATCCTAAGAATTAGAACAAGTGCATTTAGATCTGCTTAATTCCCTTGGGCCCTATTACTTGTAAGCGCACATTTTCTGGACAACGTAGCAAGCACCATTACTATTTCTATTTGGCATCATATATCCAGCTTTTGGTTTATGCAAGCAGGAATCTAGGACCACTTACTCTTCTCTCTAGTACCAGACTAGTAAGCTCTCAGTGTTAAGGTAAACTATTTGTATGCAACCTGTTTTTACCCCTCTGAAGTCTCCCATGGAGTGTACAGTATTTCTGAAAAAGCAGATTTGTTCTGGGAAATGCATCAAGAAACTGTTACCATGCTAATATTTAATGATTAGTTGTGTATTCTGGAAGAATTTTCTGTACTTCTCAGAATATAATATCCAGATAGGGGAGTGGTTAAATATAGTAAATATGGGCATATATCATATGTCAATGCCAGTTATCATTTGTATATATAAACTATTGGGAGCGCCAATGCATTTTATGCTTTTTTTTTTTATAATTGTATAAAATAAAATAATAGTTTATATAAAATATATTATTTTTTTATTATTATTATTTGTATTATGTTGTGACGCCTTTAAAGATGTCTTTAGGCTTTTTATAGATAGGCATCTGTCTCCTGAAGAACAATGATTAGGGGGTGAGCATTTGCCCTTTAAATGTAGTGCCACAGCCTATTGCTCTTTCTCATTATATTGACTTCCAGGGGCATCCATAAACAGTACAGTGAAAGTAAGATAGAAGACAGTGTGGTCGTTTGAGTCTGCCTTTTTACTTTTGTGTTCTCTTGTGTTTATTCCAAACATGGTAGAATCCACATATTGTTGAAAGACCAATTAGCTCTGCTGGAAGTCTGTTCTAAGCATCCTTTTTTATTTTGGCAAAATAATACTGTACTTTCTAGTGTGAAAATTGAAGTTTAAAGTCATGTCCCAGTGTTCTTGATCTCAGATTCATATTGAAAATGCTGCCTTTCTTACACAAAGCAGTGCTTCAAGGTCAACTAATTAGTATTGTTACCTCCCATAACAAAGAGAAATAGCAGAAAATCTGTACTCATACTAGAGAACTTGGACAGTTGTATAGGTCTCATTGAGGTGCCACTGCACCGACTGGACCCTGGCCCAGTCAATCTTACAAAATAGATTGTTAGATACTTTGCTGCCGGCTAAAAATAAACAAGCCATTTGTTGATTTAAAGCAAAATCTCTCCTACATAGTAATATGGCTTCATCCATGTTGCTATAAACAAAATCATTCTCTACACTGCCTCCCATGCTTATAAATTAAAGACTACCTCTGGGAATATCGCTACCTTACCATCTGAAGTACGAAAACATTTTGAACATTCCTATTCCAAACTGCTCTCCTCTCCTTCTGACTCTAATCCTGAGAAATTTTGGTTTGCAAATATGCCCGTTCTTTCTCTCACTACTTCCCAATGAGATAAACTCAATGTCCCCTGCACTGACAAAGGGATCTTACGTGTCAATAAATCTTTAAAACCTACTACAGCCCCAGGACCTGGCAATTTCACTATAGCCAATTATGAACTCCTAAATTGACTACTTTATTTAATTTTGTTCTACAAGGCCACCACTTTACCAATGAGGTGATCCTTGCTAGCATGTCCTTGATTCCAAAACCTAAAGACCACCTTTCTCTACAAAATAACAGACCCATCTGTGATAAACAACAATCTTAAATGTTTCAGTAGAGTTCTGTAAAACAGATTGGCCCCTGTAATCTCATCCTTTACTTCCCCTGATCAATCTGGGTTCATCCCCAATAGATTATTGCAGACAACATACTGAACGTTTATTTACTAATGTTATACAAGATGCCAACTTACACTTGAAAGAGGTACTTTTGCTCAGCTTGAATATACATAAAGCTTTTGATAGTTTAACATGGCTGTACTTGACTGCACATGTTTTTACAGTGCTATGGCTTTAATGGAGATTTTTTTCATGTCTTCCATGACCTTTATCATACTCCTAAAACCATAATGAAAATTTCAGGTTGTAATACTGGGTTCTTCCCACTGGGCAGAGGTACCCATCAGGCATGCTCCCTTTCACCCCTACTCTCTGCCACTGGCCACAGCTATTAGTATGCACCCTGACATTGCAGTATATACCATTGGCCTCCACGATTTTAAAATATCTATATGCAGACTTTGTTATGTTGTCCTTTTCCCAACCATTAATTCTCTTTCGAATCTCCTCTCAGTCTTGTGTACTTTTGCTTCACTTTTGGGTCTGACCATTAATCTTTCCAAATCTACTGCAATTTCTATCAATATTCCTCTGGCCCAGTGGGAACAGTGGTAAAATAAATCCTTTCCAAACCCAGGGATAAACCCCACATATTCAATGCATACATTATTCCAATATAATTACATACCCATTTTGTCCAAAATCCACAATGTACTCAAATTATGGAGATGATATCCCATTTTATTCTTAGGTATAAAAGCAGCCATAAAAATTACTATTCTCCCAAAGTTATTATACTTGTTTAGAGCTTTAGCTATTACAATACCAAAACAATATTTAGACAACCTCCCAAAAATTTCAAATTTCTCCAACCCTTTAAAGTTCCCAAACTTGGCATCCCCCAGTTTTGATTATATTATTTAGCAGCCAGAATATAGTAAATTCATAAATCCCCTGGATTACATTTGAATCCAGCTCCATTCATCCACACTAGTTCCCAGGTTTGTCATAAACATCTTGAATGAATGAATGAATCTCTTGCCCCCTTTAACACATCAATGCTGCAATCCCTCCATACCTGGAATATCTATAAATGCAAATACTGCCTGGTCTCTTCAGTCCTTCCCCTACACTGGCCTTTCCCTCCTTCTGGTGGATGGCAAACAATTTAACCACTCTTTCTTCTCTCCAGAAAAACTCTTCATTTGTTACTTATGCTCGCCTTCAGGTACTTAAAGAAATCCCATACCACAAAAGGCTCCAATATCTCCAAATTTGTTTGCTGCTCACTATTCTTTATCCCTTTCCAGGAATCCCACACTTTATGAAAGAATTTGTAAGTCCTCTGCTAGAGGTAACATAGTTACAAAGTTAGACTAGTTGAAAAAAGACACAAGTCCCATATGCTGAAGAAGCAGGAATGTGAAAGGAAATGCTCTTGAACAGGAATGGGATACTATAATTTGTAATCTCCATAAATGTAAAATGAACTCACTCCCTATCTGTCAGGAAAACAGCCCTTAAGGTGTTAGCCGGGTGGTCCAGGGGTCTCAAAGGCTTGTTTTCATGGCTGTACTTTTCCTGGTTCCGTCTCTCAAATATTTTGGGGCTGTGAGAGATTGCAACCTTTATAGCATGAGATTTCAGATATATCTTCTATTACCCTTATTATGCCTACATGTGTGTTCTTTGCTCTCATACCCACCCTATCACTTAGAAAAACTGATCCACAATATGTGTGTAGCCACAATTTGGGCAATAACCATATTCTGGAAATCCTCCACTAATCCCTTCTCACAAATTTTGGAAAGAATAAATGATGCTTTGCTTTTCTGCCAATTGGGACATATGGGTCTTCCAGTAGTTACACATTTTTATATTGACTTTATGTCTCATGTCTGGTATGCACAGCTATTGTATTATTGATCTGATTATATTTCTGTATTCAGTTTATTTGGTTTACTTTTTCTAGATATCAGTATCTTTGTCAAACATTGTCGAATGAGGTCTAACCCTATATTTACTAATGACATCTTTGTCCATAGACATATCTCAAAGTTTTGAATTTTTTGGAAACTGTGGGGTTGAATTACTAAAACTGGAGAGTGCAAAATCTGGTTCAGCTGGTGCATGGTAGCAAATCAGCTTCTAGTTTCAGCTTGTTCAATTCAGCTTTGACAAAAAATTCTGGAAGCAGATTGGTTTCTATGCAGAGCTGCACCAGATTTTGCACTGTTAGTTTTAATAAATAAACCCCTGTATGTGTAAATTGTGATTATGTAACATCCTTTTAGATATATGGCCGTATACATTTTATATGCTGTTACTGAAATTAACAGTTTATAAACATGCAAATGCTGCCTTTTCTGAGCCTTTATCACATATTATTGTAAAGTTTTGAATCATGTCCTTTCTTAAGCATGTACATAATTTATCCCTTCAGTATTTCCTTCTATTTTATCCAGCATAATCTGCATTGATTTTGTTGCAGATTCTAGATTCTCACTATCCTTCAATATCTAAGTGTAAGTGAGGTCTCTAGAACAACTCTTACAAGAACACCATATTGGGCCATTACATTGGGATGTTTATTACCCAGATTTTTCCTAGTTTAAGTGCAACCTTTTTTTTTTTAGCAGAGCTTGGGTTTCCCAATGTGCTGAGTATACATTTGGGTCTATGATGATGTCTTATAATAACTAACTATTATTTTCAGTGGAGGGGTGCTCATTACAGTAAATGTACCTAATTTTACATCACTAATTAATTTGAAAAATACTCAATAGAAAAGGTCAAACAAAGGATGTCCATCGTGTAGAATACTGCATTACAGAATTACGTCAAACTATGGATGCTTGCTATTTAGTGCTCATGACAGACTCTGTTCTAAAATGGAAGAAATACAACCTGACCACACAAGCAGTATAATACACAGAATGCTTTCTTAATTTTGCTTAGGCCATAGCCCTACATCCTCCCTTCTCTTTTCACCTTGTCTAATCATCTGGTTTCAAAATGGCAATTAAGAAATTAATACTTCCTGCCTGCATTCAATGCAGCTGAGCACTCAGCTTACATAGCTCCTAGTAGTTGGAGTATCTATGTGATCAGGTAACACTCAAAACCACAGCCTTCTGTTATCTTGTCATTCTAATTATCAGACTGACTTTGGCTGCAGAATGTAGTGCTGTGTAGAGTCTGCATTGTCTTCTGATTTAGTAACTGATTTAAAAATATACTACATTTTTTGTCATCCAGTGGCTTTATCTTTGGAATAAGATGTTCTTTGAAGGTCTATGTAACTCCCAGTGGAATGCTACTAACTTGTGTTTCTTGAATGGTCTGGACTGTTTTCAAAACAAGTTAACGACTCCAGAGGAAGGCAGTATTTTCTAATGTGAAAACGATATACTTAACTGTAACATATGTGTCAGTGGATAATACACGTATAGTTTTAGTTTTTCATTCTGTTTAATGTAAGCCTGTCATAAATAGCATAGTGGCAACAATGCAAATTAAGGATTTCAGTAAAAACTGCCCGTAAAGAGGCTCAAGAGCTAAAGTGAGCTCTGGAAAAACTGGACTTTTACAGGAAAAGTTGAGGTTTGCATATAACTTCAGCTGTCTTTATGTCCAAATTTACTTATAATTTTGGATGGCAATAACCCCTACTTAACCACTTCAGCCCGGAAGGATTTACCCCCTTCCTGACCAGAGCCCATTTTACAATTTGGCACTGCGTCGCTTTAACTGCTAATTGCAGTCCTGTACCCAAACGAAATGTGCGTCCTTTTCTTCCCACAAATAGAGCTTTCTTTTGATGGTATTTGATCACCTCTGCGGTTTTAATTTTTTGCGCTATAAACGGAAAAAGACTGAAAATTTTGAAAAAAAATGATATTTTCTACTTTTTGTTACAAAAAAAAATCCAATAAACTCAATTTTAGTCATACATTTAGGCCAAAATGTATTCGGCCACATGTCTTTGGTAAAAAAAAAAATGTCAATAAGCGTATATTTATTGGTTTGCGCAAAAGTTATAGCGTCTACAAACTAGGGTACATTTTCTGGAATTTACACAGCTTTAAGTTTATGACTGCCTATGTCATTTCTTGAGGTGCTAAAATGGCAGGGCAGTACAAACCCCCCCCCCCAGATGAATTTTGGAAAGTAGACAGTGACACCCCAAGGAAATTGCTGAGAGACATGTTGAGCCCATTGAATATTATTTTTTTTTGTCCCAAGTGATTGAATAATGACAAAAAAAAAAAAAATGTACAAAAAGTTGTCACTAAATGATATATTGCTCACACAGGCCATGGGCATATGTGGAATTGCACCCCAAAATACATTCTGCTGATACTCCTGAGTACGGGGATACCACATGCATGGGACTTTTTGGGAGCCTAGCCGCGTACGAGGCTCCGAAAACCAATCACCGCCTTCAGGATTTCTAAGGGCGTACATTTTTGATTTCACTCCTCACTACCTATAACAGTTTTGAAGGCCATAAAATGCCCAGATGGCACAACCCCCCCCCCCCCAAATGACCCCATTTTGGAAAGTAGACACCCAAAGCTATTTGCTGAGAGACATGTTGAGTCCATGGAATATTTAATATTTTGACACAAGTTGCGGGAATGTGACAATTTTTTTTTTTTTGCACAAAGTTGTCACTAAATGATATATTGCTCACACAGGCCATGGGCATATGTGGAATTCCACCCTAAAATACATTTAGCTGCTTCTCCTGAGTATGGGAATACCACATGTGTGGGACTTTTTGGGAGCCTAGCCGCGTACGGGACCCCGAAAACCAAGCACCGCCTTCAGGCTTTCTAAGGGCATAAATTTTTGATTTCACTCTTCACTGCCTATCACAGTTTTGAAGGCCATGAAATGCCCAGGTGGCATAACCCCCCCCCCCAAAATGACCCCATTTTGGAAAGTAGACACCTTAAGCTATTTGCTGAGAGGCATAGTGAGTATTCTCAGGTTCCCTGTTGAGACAGGAGAGCCAGAGAAAAACATGGAAGACGGTGGGGGGGGCATTCCTTCCCACTGATTGTAAAAGCAGTCTAGAGGCTAATTAGCTGCTAGGATTGCTTTTACATGAAAGCCGACCGCTGGCTGAAAAGAATGATACCAAGATGATACCTAAACCTGCAGGCATCATTCTGGTATAACCACTCAAAGTTGTGAATGGCGTACCTGAAGACAAAAAAAAGTTAACAATAAAACACAGTAAACAGTAAAGTATAAAAAATTGCATACCTGAAAAGCAAACATGATAAAACATAATAACAATAAAACATTGCAGAATAGAATACAGTAAAAAAGAGCAGAACAATAGAATAGAGAATAGAGAGAGAGAGAACAATAAAACGACAGCTATTTTTTTTTATTTTAAATATTTTTTGTGTTTTTGTTTTTTTTTTACACTTTTTTTTTGTAACTGTAATTTTTATAACTGTAACCGGTTCTATATTCGGGTCTCTCAAAATGCGATCTTGGGAGATCCTGTGTTAGTGTGCCTAGTCTGTGCAATGCTGTACGCTAATACTCAACTAATGTATGGTATCGTTCAAAACATTCACCAATGCAAAGACCAGCATTGTCAGGACAGGAGGGGCAATAATAGCGGGTGTCACGTCTATATCCGCGCTTGCTGCAGACACGACATCTTTTTTGGGGGGGTTCGTTGGGTAGGGGTACTCGGGAGGACATAAAGAAAAATGCCTCTCATGCAGCCAACTGCATTTGGTTGGGGATGTGAATGGGGGAAGTACGGGTGCTGCAGAAGTGGTGGGTTCCCAATTCGGATTGGCGAATGCTGCAGGAAGGACACTATGGGCACGTCAGGCCTGTGTTTGTCTTCTTCTTGGTGGCAGTGGGACACTACTTGTGCTTGCCACCTCACCAGCTTGAACTACACTTATAGGACTCGCCACGTCACCAAGTGTTACTGCAGTGCTGGTTTGACTATGACTGGGGTGTACTAGGCTGCTGGTGCTTGCCAGTTCACCAAAATGCTACCAAAAAAATGTTAGCGATAGCAGGGATCATGCCTGACCCTGCGAACGCTGCAGTTATGTGTTTAGTGTTTTGTAAGTGACAGTAATCGATCGATACTGCACTTGGGTGGGCTGGGCTGGGCTGGGCAGGGCGGAGGTGCAAAACGCAGTTGCTAGCAGGTATCTGGGTTGATCCTGCTAACACTGCATTTTTGGGAACTCTAAACTGCTGGGGACGCTAGTATAGATCTGATCAGATATTGATCCGTTTAGATACTGTACCACTAAGGGAGGTGTATGGTGCATGGGTGTTGTCGCTACTGGCATTAACCTAATGCTGCCTGGGGCTGGCGCTTGCCAGTTCACCAAAACGCTACCAAAAAAACTGTTAGCGATCGCAGGGATCAGGCCTGACTCTGCGAATGCTGCAGTTATGCGTTTATTGTTTTGTAAGTGACAGTGATCGATCGATACTGCATTTGGGTGGGCTGGGCTGGGTCGGGCGGAGGGGCAAAAAGCAGGTGCTAGCAGTTTTTCTGGGCTGATCCCACTAACACTGCATTTTTGGGAACCCTAAACTGCTGGGGACGCTAGTATAGATCTGATCGGATCAGATATTGACCCGTTCAGATACTATATCGCTAAGGGAGGTGTATGCTGCGTGCGTGGGTGTTAGCGCTACTGGCACTAACCTGACGCTGCCTGGGGCGACGCAGACCCTATATGACACTAAAACCTAAGTTATATCACTGTCGGGCGATCAGGGGGCTAAACCTTTATTAGGTAGTAAACGGCGGGTGCCCTGACACTATAAAAAATAAACTAACTAACCAGCATCACCCGTAACAGTTATACTGTGATCACTTGAGAAAGGGTTAACTAGGGGGCAATCAAGGGGTTAAAACCTTTATTAGGTAGTATATAGTAGTCCCTGACGCTATAAAACGCTGACAGCGAACCTATATATTTACCTTCCTAACTAGCGTCACCAGTGACACTAATGCCCCGTACACACAGTCAGATTTTCCGACGGAAAATATGTGATAGGACCTTTTTGTCGGAAATTCCGACCATGTGTAGGCTCCATCACACATTTTCCATCGGATTTTTCAACACACAAAGTTTGAGAGCAGGATATAAAATTTTTTTTCCGTTGTCGGAAAATTCCGAACGTGTGTACACAAATCCGACGGACAAATTGCCACGCATGCTCAGAATAAATAAAGAGATGAAAGCTATTGGCCACTGCCCCGTTTATAGTCCAGACGTACGTGTTTTACGTCACCGCGTTCAGGACGATCGGATTTTCCGACAACTTTGTGTGACCGTGTGTATTCAAGACAAGTTTGAGCCAACATCCGTCGGAAAAAATCCTAGGATTTTGTTGTCGGAATGTCTGAACAAAGTCCGACCGTGTGTACGGGGCATAATACAGCGATCAGAAAGGGGGGGTGATTAATTTATTAAAACTTTATTAGGGGGGGTTAGGGGGGTATCCTAGACCTAAAGGGGGCTAACACTAACTGCCTTACCACACTAACTGTCACAAACTGACACCAATGCAGTAATCAGAAAAAAAAACTGCTTGGTGTCAGTGTGACAGGGGGGGGTGATTGGGGGGTGATCAGGGGGTGATCGGGGGGTGATGGGGGGTGTAATGTATGCCTGCCGTGTTCTGTGTGTGTTGGGTTGTGCAACTCACTCAGATGTATTCTCTCCTCGGCGCCGGAACGGAAAATACCGATCCGAGGAGAGACGACATCACTTCCTATGACATCACTGTATAGTAAACAGCAGCAGAGGAAGAATCTCAATGGCTGGGAGCGATCGCGAGGGGGGGCTACAAATGGATGGTCTCCCCCTCACCTCTGATCGCTCCCGGACAGAAGCCGACCGCCTCGGCACCGGGGGGGGTCTGATTGGACCCCCCGCCCGCGGGAGGCAGATCACGTACCAGGTACATGATTTTGCCTGCCTGTGCCATTCTGCCACAGTATATCTGCGTGAGGCGGTCGGCAACTGGTTAAACACCTCAGTATCGGACACTTTGACCCACTACCTGCCCAGGCCAATTTTCAAATTTCCAAGCTGTCACACTTTAAATGACAATTTGTATCATTTTTTTTGGAACAGATAGAGCTTTCTTTTGGTGGTATTTAATCATCACTGTGTTTTGTTTTTTTTGCTATATAAATGAAAAATACAGGAACTTTACAAAGTTTTTTGTTTCTATTATAAAAAAAAATTAAAATAAATCTTTCTTTATAAATTTAGGCCAAAATGTATTGATAAATGACAATTATAGAGTCTACAAACTATGGTAAATCTATTTGGAAATGTATCAATCCTGATGTACTGTCTGCGTAACTCATTTTTTGAGGACCTAAAAATGTCAGGACAGTACAAATACCTCCCACAATTACCACTTTTTAATTCCAAAATTGAAAAGGTAAAACCTGGAGGTAAATAATTATCAACCCAGGATTGCCAGACCTCAATCTTACTGTGATCCTGTCTGTCTGTGTCTGTGTAATGAGGTTTTTCTTTTTTAATATACACAGGGTTGGGTCTGTCAGGCCCTTGCAATATTTTGTTTGGAAGCTATCAGGAACTAAAGTGAGAGTTTCAGTTGGGCTCTTGTAAGGTCAAAGGAACAATGGTTTAGCAATGCAAATGTCGGGTTGGAGCTATAGTGACATGAACTAGGGTAGAAATAATGCAAAAAAACTGCGGCCCAAAAAATGCCACATGATTTGGCAGAAACACCATATATGAGTATGGGTACCCCATCCGCTGCAACCCCCAAAACAATCAGGGGGGGGGTTAAAATTTAGAGATTCTTTCTGACACCAGGTACCAATGCATTAAAGATGTAAAATTAGCTTCCAGGGCTATAACTTTCTAGGAAGAGGATTTGGTCAGATGCCATCTATCATTCCAATCCTTTTGCTGCAATTGCACACCTAGATCGGAAGCCCATGCTTGAGCATATGGGGTCAGAGAAGAAGATGCAGAGGTAAGGTGTAATGCCGGTATCTGTACCATATGGCGCAGGTGTGTTACTCCTAATCGTGTCCAGTAATGGAATGAAGACGGGTCAGAATAAGCCAGTTAGAAAGAGGCATGCTTAATAAAAGATAATAAGAGGCAGTGAGGTGACAGTAATTTGAAGGGACCCTTGAATTTATCCCAATGTAATCGTCAAAATAAGAAATAGCTGCACATCACGTGAGCTCCAAGTAAAATTTATTGGAATATCAAAATATCCAAAATGACACCAGAGAACACCAGCAGTGGTCAAGGTAGACACGTTTCACACAACAGAAATGTGCTTATTCATTACAAAGACATTTTTTTTTTGCTCCCCTTCTCTACTTTGGTTTTTCCATTTTTATATCCAGTGCCAGCTCTTAGTCCCCTGGATCTGTATTTGTTTTCAACCACACCTTCCTTATTTTGGTCCTACATCCCTGTCCTGCATGCGATGGGTGGGTACAGGCAACTAGTACTTTCACCATTTTATAGGGTTGATGGGATTTTAGTATATTTTCCCCAACTTTTACTGCCCATCTGTGGATGTGACATTTTTTGGCCATATGTGGCTTTATACATGCCATAGGTGGGTACAGGTAAATGGTATATTTACCACCCTATAGGGTTGATGGGACTTTAGTATATTTTCCCCAATTTTTACCACCCACATATGGATGTGACACTTCTGGCCATGTGTGATTTTATACATGTCCAGGGTTGCCACATGGCTTAATATGTTATCACATGCAACATTTATAGGGTTTATGGGATTTTAGTATATTTTCCGCAACTTTTACTACCTATCTGCGGATGTGAGATTTTTGGCCACATTGGGTTTCATACATGTCCAGGGTGGACATAGGTAACTAGTATATTTACCACCCTGTAGGGTTGATGGGACTTTAGTATATTTCCCCAACTTTTACTGCCCACTTGCGGATGTGATATTTCTGGCCTTGTGCAACTTCATACATATCCAGAGTTGGTATAATATGCTTCCACATGCAACATTTAGTGTGTATCTGTAGTCATATATCATGCACTTTTAACTCTGATTTGTTAGTGTTTACCCAATGTCTTTTTTCATTTCAATGTTTTACTTGGTGAATATTTGTTTTGTGTTTATACTTGTATGTTTTGCTTTAATCATTGATCAAGGTTGTCACCTGCCTCTGATTGATGTTCCCCTAGCACCTGAACAGAGGATGAATCTTTATAACACGTATCTGTTAAGGGCCGTACACATGATCGGACTTTTTGACAACAAACATGCAAATGAGCTGTTTTGGAGCAACATCCAACCGTGTGTACGCTCCATCGGACATACTTTTTCAGTTTCCATCGGACTTTTGTTGGCTGTGCGAACAGACAAACTTTCCGGCAACAAAAGTCCAATGGAGCAAAGTCCGATCGTGTGTACACAAAGCCATCGGACTTTTTTACAAACTACAGTACGCAGCCGCGAGAATGTTTCCAGCGTGATCGGATCGCGCTGGTTCTCGGTGGCAGGGTACTGTACATCTCGCGCTAGCTACAATAGGAAAAACACATTTTCCTACTGCGGCGAGCGCGAGAGGGAATTCCCCTCTGGGGAATACCAAGCCCTTTGGTCTGGTATGGATTTTAAGTTGAACCCCTACGCCGAAAAAAATGGCGTGGGGGTCCCCCCCAAATCCATACCAGACCCTTATCCGAGCATGCAGCCTGGCCGGTCAGGAAAGGGAGTGAGGACGAGCGAGTGCCCCCCCCTCCTGAGCCGTACCAGGCCGCATGCCCTCAACATGGGGGGTGGGTGCTTTTGGGGAGGGGACACCCTGCGGGCCCCCCACCCCAAAGCACCTTGTCCCCTTGTTGATGAGGACAAGGGCCTCTTCCCGACAACCCTGGCCGTTGGTTGTCGGGGTCTGCGGTTGGGGCGCTTATCGGAATCCGGGAGCCCCCTTTAATAAGGGGACCCCCAGATCCCGGCCCCCCACCCTATGTGAATGAGTATGGGGTACATCGTACCCCTACCCATTCACCTAGGAAAAAAAGTGTCAATAAAAAACCACAGTACACAGGTTTTTAAAGTAATTTATTAGGCAGCTCCGGGGTCTTCTTCCGACTTCGGGGGTCCTCTTCCGACTTCGGGGGTCTCTCCGGCGTCTTCTCCCGGTGTCCGCATCTTCTGCCGGCTCCACCGCTATCTTCTGGCGCTCTTTTGCCAGTGGTGGTCCGGACCTCTGGATCGTCTTCTTCCCTCTTCTCTTCCAGAGATGTTGACACGACGCTCTCCCCAGCCAGAATGCTCTCTGTGCGCTCCGCAACGGACTTATATAGGCGGTGACCCCGCCCCCTATGACATCACAGTCCCGGGGCATGCTGGGACTGTGAGGTCATAAGGGGGTGGTCATATGATGACATGACCACGTCCCCTTATGACCTCCATAGTCCCAGCATGCCCCGGGACTGTGATGTCATAGGGGGGCGGGGTCACCGCCTATATAAGTCCGTTGCGGAGCGCACAGAGAGCATTCTGGCTGGAGAGAGAGTCGTGTCAACATCTCTGGAAGAGAAGAGGGAAGAAGACGATCCAGAGGTCCGGACCACCGCTGGCAAAAGAACACCAGAAGATAGCGGTGGAGCTGGCAGAAGATGCGGACACAGGGAGAAGACACCGGAGAGACCCCCGAAGTCGGAAGAGGACACCCGAAGTCGGAAGAAGACCCCGGAGCTGCCTAATAAATTACTTTAAAAACCTGTGTACTGTGGTTTTTTAATTGACACTTTTTTCCCTTATTATTAACGGGGGCTACCGGATTCCGATAAGCACCCCACCCGCAGACCCCGACAACCAACGGCCAGGGTTGTCGGGAAGAGGCCCTTGTCCTCATCAACATGGGGACAAGGTGCTGTGGGGTGGGGGGCCCGCAGGGCGCCCCCTTCCCCCAAAGCACCCACCCCCCCATGTTGAGGGCTCGCTCGTCCCCACCCCCTTTCCTGACCGGCCGGGCTGCGTGCTCGGATAAGGGTCTGGTATGGATTGGGGGGGACCCCCATGCCGTTTTTTCGGCATAGGGGTTCCTCTTAATATCCATACCAGACCTAAGGGCCTGGTATGCCCCTGGAGGGGAACCCATTCCATTTTTTTATTTAAAATTTGGCGTGGAGTTCCCCCTCAAGATTCATACCAAACAGTGCCTGACATTGGTGGGGATCCAAGTCGGATCCCCACACCAGTGTCAACCCGGCTCGCAAGGTGTCAACCTCGACAATAAAAGTGGTGAGATTGACACAATATCAGACAACAATACACAAGTTGACCAAAGGGTGGTGGTAAAAAGCTGAAAAACCACGCGATATGGTGAAAGTTGGCTGGAAAAGTCCTGTCATCTGTATGCAAGACAAACTTCTGGCCAACTCCCTTTGTACAAAAATCCAAGGGAAAGTTTGTACAAAGTCCTATCGTGTGTATGGGCCTTTAGGCTTGTCTTTAATGATTAAGATGTCCGTTTATGAAGCAGTGATCAGCGGTGATCCCAAGGATCGCCACTGATCACAGTCCATAAACAGTTTATGAAACAGAGTTAATCAGGGGAGAACATGTTTGAACTTGTTCTCCCGCCGATTATCTCTACACATGGAGAATCCTCATTGAATGACACAGTAACGGCCAGTTTATGAAGCGGTGATCTCACCGCTTCACTGGCGATCTGTGTCAGAATTCACACTCCCAGGTTCACCAGCTCAGAGGTGGTGAATTGGGGAGTTAAGAGGAAATCTGGGGGGATCTGAGGGGGAAGGAGGAAGATATTTAACTTCCTTATGCCTCGTTCAGACCCCCCACACTGTAAGCATGTCCCCCTGTCATATTTATGTGTATACATATATACATATAATGTGTATATGTATATATATATATATATATATAATGTGTGTATATATACATGTATATATAATGTGTGTGTGTGTATACATATGCATATAATGTAGGGGGACTTATTTTATTAACATTAATCCATGCCGTCCGTCTGTGTATTGAGCGGTGATAATTTATCACTGCTTAATAAACTCACATCTCTGTATTTCAGTGAATTTCGGGTACTGTAATCTCATAAAGTCTCACAAGATTCCAGTATCAGGGGCCGTTCTCCAGTGTTGGAAGCGTTTGTAGATCTCTTCCCTCCTCCAAAGGTGAAGCGATCTACAAAGCTTCATGAACTGGCACACAGAGGAGAAAGATCTTCACTGTGAATGCCGGAGAATGAAGCAGTGAATAGATTTCACTGCTTCATAAATGGACACCTAAGCACATTTCTGTTATGTGAAATGCGTCTATCTTGATCATTGCTGGTGTTCTCTGGTGTCATTTTGGATATTTTGATAGACCAATAAATTTTACCTGGAGCCCACGTGAGGAGCAGCCGTCTCCTATTTTGATGATTTACCACAGAGGCGAGCCGGGGCTAGCACTCAGGTGTATGTTCCAGTGGACGTATCAGTTACACCTGGAGCAGTGAGTTCTTTTCACTTGGACTATCCCAATGTAATCAACAAGTGTCTGGGGAATGCCCAGGAAAAAGCCAAAGTCTACTTACCACCAGCTTGCAGACAACCAAATTGACCTATCTAACAGTAAGCGTTAAAAAAGGGGTTTAGTCCGCACGCATTTGCAAACGCATGCGTGAGCCACAGAGCCACGTCACGGCACCCTTGTATCTGTGGTCCTAACACTAAAGTATAAGTGTCCCCACAGTGGAGGCACATGCATTTAATGGATAAATGAGAGCAGGTGGCTGGAGGGGAGCCCACCCCTCCTTAAAGGTACAGGAGCACACCAAACACCCAGCAATAGCCCAATGGCTGCAAAGGTGTTGGTGCACTGCTGGACCAATACAAAAACTCACGTGATAACAAAAGCTTTCCACCACTCTCATTTATAGCTGGCTATCGCAGTAAGCAGCATTGGGAGGCTAAAAAAGGTACCAACAAGTGTCTGGGGAATGCCCAGGAAAAAGCCAAAGTCTACTTGCCACCAGCTTGCAGACAACCAAATTCACCTATCTAACAGTAAGCGTTAAAAAAGGGGTTTAGTCCGCACGCATTTGCAAACGCATGCGTGAGCCACAGAGCCACGTCACGGCACCCTTGTATCTGTGGTCCTAACACTAAAGTATAAGTGTCCCCACAGTGGAGGCACATGCATTTAATGGATAAATGAGAGCAGGTGGCTGGAGGGGAGCCCACCCCTCCTTAAAGGTACAGGAGCACACCAAACACCCAGCAATAGCCCAATGGCTGCAAAGGTGTTGGTGCACTGCTGGACCAATACAAACACTCACGTGATAACAAAAGCTTGCCACCACTCTCATTTATAGCTGGCTATCGCAGTAGGCAGCATTGGGAGGCTAAAAAAGGTACCAACAAGTGTCTGGGGAATGCCCAGGAAAAAGCCAAAGTCTACTTGCCACCAGCTTGCAGACAACCAAATTCACCTATCTAACAGTAAGCGTTAAAAAAGGGGTTTAGTCCGCACGCATTTGCAAATGCATGCGTGAGCCACAGAGCCACGTCACGGCACCCTTGTATCTGTGGTTCTAACACTAAAGTATAAGTGTCCCCACAGTGGAGGCACATGCATTTAATGGATAAATGAGAGCAGGTGGCTGGAGGGGAGCCCACCCCTCCTTAAAGGTACAGGAGCACACCAAACACCCAGCAATAGCCCAATGGCTGCAAAGGTGTTGGTGCACTGCTGGACCAATACAAACACTCACGTGATAACAAAAGCTTGCCACCACTCTCATTTATAGCTGGCTATCGCAGTAAGCAGCATTGGGAGGCTAAAAGTGCCTCCACTGTGGGGATACTTAGATAGGTCAATTTGGTTGTCTGCAAGCTGGTGGTAAGTAGACTTTGGCTTTTTCCTGGGCATTCCCCAGACACTTGTTGGTACCTTTTTTAGCCTCCCAATGCTGCTTACTGCGATAGCCAGCTATAAATGAGAGTGGTGGCAAGCTTTTGTTATCACGTGAGTGTTTGTATTGGTCCAGCAGTGCACCAACACCTTTGCAGCCATTGGGCTATTGCTGGGTGTTTGGTGTGCTCCTGTACCTTTAAGGAGGGGTGGGCTCCCCTCCAGCCACCTGCTCTCATTTATCCATTAAATGCATGTGCCTCCACTGTGGGGACACTTATACTTTAGTGTTAGGACCACAGATACAAGGGTGCCGTGACGTGGCTCTGTGGCTCACGTATGCGTTTGCAAATGCGTGCGGACTAAACCCCTTTTTTAACGCTTACTGTTAGATAGGTGAATTTGGTTGTCTGCAAGCTGGTGGCAAGTAGACTTTGGCTTTTTCCTGGGCATTCCCCAGACACTTGTTGGTACCTTTTTTAGCCTCCCAATGCTGCTTACTGCGATAGCCAGCTATAAATGAGAGTGGTGGCAAGCTTTTGTTATCACGTGAGTGTTTGTATTGGTCCAGCAGTGCACCAACACCTTTGCAGCCATTGGGCTATTGCTGCGTGTTTGGTGTGCTCCTGTACCTTTAAGGAGGGGTGGGCTCCCCTCCAGCCACCTGCTCTCATTTATCCATTAAATGCATGTGCCTCCACTGTGGGGACACTTATACTTTAGTGTTAGGACCACAGATACAAGGGTGCCGTGACGTGGCTCTGTGGCTCACGCATGCGTTTGCAAATGCGTGCGGACTAAACCCCTTTTTTAACGCTTACTGTTAGATAGGTCAATTTGGTTGTCTGCAAGCTGGTGGTAAGTAGACTGTGGCTTTTCCTGGGCATTCCCCAGACACTTGTTGGTACCTTTTTTTAGCCTCCCAATGCTGCTTACTGCGATAGCCAGCTATAAATGAGAGTGGTGGCAAGCTTTTGTTATCCCAATGTAATGTAGTGGCAGCATATTTACCTTTTAATGTAGTACAATGTTAACCTATGAGCAGTATTATATTTTAATATGTGGCACCATCTAGTGGCCAAATTGGTGAATGGATTTTATTTTATTTTTACTCTTTGAAGAACATCAGAGGATATGACAGGAAGTGACTTTTATTTACTTTCCACAACTACCTACCTACCCAGCATGCCGTGTGATTTACCCAGCAGGACTCAGTATGGAATTGAATGCTGGGTAGGCTATAAAAAGGCCATCTTAGCTCTCTTTGGAAGCATGGCCTGCCTGTGAGGACCTGTGCGGAGATGTTGCACAGAACGCGGCCTACACCTACCCGGAGCAGCACGACCAGCGACTTTGCTTTGCATCAGCGGGCTGGAGAGATGCTGGGACATAACTGAGAAGGATCCGGGCTGACAGTCAAAGTCATCAGAGGGCTCCGGTCTATCTAGCGGAACGGTGCGACGGCACCTGCCGGAGAGTAGCAAGAACCAGTGCACCAGAGGGAGCTGTCCTGTTACACAGACCTGGTCGAGTGAGAGGGCTGTTGCCCAAAGTTTTTCTAAAGTACTATTACAATCCTGATTCTGTAACACAGTGTGCTGGGACCTGTAGTCCCACACAGGAGAATTCAAGGAACTAGAGACTGAATTCAAATAGGCCTCAAGCCTACCCTTCACCGCAATATTAACACTGTGTTACACAAAGTTAATTGCATCAGAAACAGTTACGGGTTACTACACTATAAGAATATACCTTCACCATCTACTTTATTTAATCTTGGTGTATTTAACCACTGGATTACAAATTATAATTCATAATTGCTAGCAGAAGACAGAAGACAAAGAGAGGACTGCCTATTCCATTGCAAGGCCTTGCATCCTAGTTGTGGTTAATAGAGAGTTTACAGTCTAAAGCAGGGGGAGCTTCCTAGGGATTGTTTTTGTGCTATAAAACATTGTCTTCTTGTACTTAAAAGCACACACTGGAAGTGGGAAGGTGCCCAGAATTAAGGTATTTCCCATTCTGGCATTAGTCCCACTTGGAGACGCACCGCCCGAGATCAGTTAATACCATTTTATGTGTACAACTTATTGTGTATATTCACTGAGCTGTTACGCTACGTTGGTGTGACAGTACCATTATTGTAATACTACTTTCATATTGATTCCAGTAAAAGTTATGTTTCCTGGTTAAGTACAACTTGTGTGGAGTGTTGTTCCTTTTCCAACAGGTGGAACATCGGATACCCAGGTAATAACAAAGGTATACTGTTATTATATTGTACATTGTGAGGTTATCCTTTATCATTAGCTCCACACCAATGCCCCGTATACACGGTCGGACATTGATCGGACATTCCGACAACAAAATCCATGGATTTTTTCAGACGGATGTTTCCTCAAACTTGTTTTGCATACACACGGTCGCACAAAGTTGTCGGAATTTTCGATCGCCAAGAACACGGTGACGTACACCACGTACGACGAGACTAGAAAAGGCAGTTCAGAACCAAGCGCGGCACCCTTTCGGCTCCTTTTGCTAATCTCGTGTTAGTAAAAGTTTGGTGAGAGACGATTCACGCTTTTTCAGACTTGTGGTTTTCAGATCGTTTTCTGCTGTTCAGTTTGTGCTTGTGGGTTTGTATCTGCTCTTCAGTGCGTGCAGTCAGTTTGTATTGGAATTTTCTGTGCGATCTTGTCCGCTCGTTGCTGTTTTTCAGGTCGCTCTTCACAGGCCTTGCTGTTCTTCAGTGCGTTCTGTTACTTTGTTCTGAGCAGCCGACCATTTTCTAGCCATGTTGCGTATACATACTCCTCGTAGAGTTCGTGTTGTGCGGGGGCTTGGTGTTGGGGTCCTTACCTTGACACGAGTCCAGTCCATGAACAGGGTGGGGAGGAGTTCATGGACCAAGAATTGGTTGCTCCAGCGTGACCAGTTCTGTCACATGCCTTTGCTCCGTGAGATCCATGAGAATAATCCTGATGATTTCAGGAACTTTCTCCAGATGACAGACCCCGTATTTCACCGTTTGTTGGCTTTGCTGAACCCCTATATCAGCAGGCAGGATATCTGCATGAGGCAAGCCATCACTCCAGAGCAGAGGCTAGTCGCCACCCTGCGGTAATTGGTGATGGGGAGAAGCCTACAGGACCTCAAGTTCTCGACAGGCATCTCCCCCCAGGCTCTGGGGATCATTATCCCAGAGACCTGTTCTGCCATCATCCAGGTCCTGCAGAATGAGTATATTAAGGTAAGATTTATCCTTTAACATCACATTTTATTGTATTTAATGTTTGATAATATATTGTAGTTCTTTCCTCATTCCCTAATTACCATGATTGTAATATGCTGTGAATGTCCCCATTGTTCTCATGCATGCTGGATTTTTATGTAATTATTTTTTTTGTCCTTCATACATATTTGTCTTCACTTACCTCAGCATGGTCTTCTGGCCCTATATTCACCTCATGTAGTCACTTAACAGTGTATTGTGTCAGCTCCATAGTAGTGCTTTACCCTAAATACCCCCTAAAATGTTTATAAATGTGCTTTGTGCTTTAAATTCAGGCAGAGTGCCAGAGGCTTTATTTTTTGGGTCCCTAAATCATTTGGACCCCTCCCTCCCCCCAACTGCTAAGTCAGCTGATACCAATTCTCTATCTATCCTCAATCATCTATCTGCTGACTTTGCCAAACCCATACACACTATACCCATCTCTTTTGTGGTCAGATGTATGGATGAATTCCCCAAAGCATGTAGTGCAAGGGCCTGCCTGTATACTTTCAAATGGTACTGTTTCAAGTTTTTGTATACTATTATTATCTTGATAGGTAATAGCAGAATGTCCAAATGTGCTAAAATGTGTACAGTGTGGGGCGTGGCCGGATGGTGAAGAGAGCAGTCGCATAGACACACAGCTCCGGCTCTCAACGGCCATCCTGCAGCTGTCCTTGGTACTAGATCCTCGTGGAAGGCATCATTCTGTTCCCCACAGCTGTGGGCACCCACCAGACTGGCTGACATGGTGAAATATGGGCCACCATGGCCCTCACACACAGCGGAACAACTGGAGTGGTTCCGGAGGCAAAATGGCGCCGAGACACATGCAGGGCACTCAGACACGCTGCAGCCCTCCTCCTCAGCCACCCAGGACTCTGTAACAGGGGTGAGTGCATCAATTCCTGCTATATTCCGCACACCTACAGAACCCGTGCAGACACCAGAATCACATCAGTCTGCTGAATTTAGTCAGACTGTGGATTCTCCCCCTGCTGAGCCCACATTATCTACTATTATGCTGGCTATTCAGGATTGCAAGGCCTCCCTCTCCACTCAAATAGCTTCTATCCGTATGGACTTTTCACTATTGAAACAAGATGTCCAGAATCTCAGAGACCGCACAGGGGATGCTGAGGAACGGATTAGTACATTAGAAGATACTGTACACCCCATGTCTGTTACTATACGTGATACTACAAGCGAGATGGCGGCACTACGC
Organism: Lithobates clamitans; assembly: GCA_037952925.1. NCBI lineage: Eukaryota > Metazoa > Chordata > Amphibia > Anura > Ranidae > Lithobates > Lithobates clamitans. Next base: position 3,217,308 of record JBBGZY010001149.1, on the reverse strand, counting down.
GCTAAAATCGACGATTTGGAAAATCGCTCTCGCAGGAACAATCTCAGATTTGTGGGATTTCCAGAACGCGCGGAAGGTTCCCATCCAGAAAAGTTTCTTTATTCATGGCTGCGGGACATTTTTGGTAAAGACGCACCCTCATTCTCACATGTTATAGAGCGCGCACATCGCACTCCTCCTTGTCCATCTCCAGTGGGAGCCCCACCACGCTCCATCATAGCACGTATCCTCAACTTTCAAGATAAAGTGGCCATCCTACGCCTGGCACGTGAAAAAGGCCCGCTCACATTTAATGGCAATAATATTTCTGTTTATCCGGACTTTTCTGCTGAAGTTCAACGCCAGCGGATCTCCTTCTCAGCAGTGAAGTCTAGATTGCGCACAGAAGGCCTCTCCTACGCCATGCTTTTCCCTGCCAAATTGCGCATTATCCATGATGGTAGGGCTCATTTCTATACCAATCCCAAAGAGGCCATGAAATGGCTGAACGATCAATATGGTGCAGCACATAGAAGCAGAGGTCACTGAGGGCACTCTTAACCGGCAAGGAAAGATCTACACCCTGCTATGCAAGCTACAGCGTCAACAGTCTGCATGTCTCTCCATTGTAATGTTTTTGGGGGGGGGGGTTTTGTGTTTCTTCCCCCCCCCTTTTTTTTTTTTTTTGTTCCTGATCTCCTACTTTACAATCCAACCTGCATTGCTACGATTTACATCTTATGGTAACTTGCGTACCGGAACAATCATACCAGAACAATCATCCGATCAAAGAAGGGAGAGAAAGAAAAGGGAAAAGAGAAGAAAATAATTTTTCAGCTCATCTATCCTTCAACAGGACATGTCTACTAGAGGGGAAGGAATACAAGTTTTTTTTCTCTTCCCTTTATCCTCGGTCAACAGTTGGGAGCCTCACGGACCCCACGTTACCCCCCTTACCAGCTTCTGGCGAGGCCACGGTACAGTTTTTTTTTTTGACTTCCACAGTTGCTAGTTAGGAAGGACTTCTAGTTTAGGGATCCAAAGCTTGCTATGTTTGGGATGGCTGAACGGGGTGGGGGGCACCAAGGTTTAAAGAAAAAGGTGGTTGGGTTTTTTTTTCATGTTTTTTGTTTTTTGTTTTTTCCTTCCTTTTTTACTTTTTATGTCCTTTCTAACACACCTATACCATTTGCTAATGGAAAGTCATCAAAGGCATACCGGGTCATTGCATATAGGGGTTTATTAATACCTCTGTGGTCAGTTATATGTCTAATGTTTTTTTCTAAGGCAAAGAAGGGAAAATTTTCCTGGTCCATGTTACCTTATCGGCAGACCCATGCACTTTTTTGTCATGTGCTTGTGTGTGCTTCAGGCGGCACGGCCTATCTACTCATATTAATACCAATACAGAGGTTTACTTATGCATCTTTATTACTTCATGTTTTATTATGACACAACCCCTTAGGATAGTCTCCTTGAACACTAGAGGCCTGAATGCACCTCAGAAAAGATCCTTGGTTTTTTCTGTGTTAAAAAAATATCACCCTCACATTCACCTGACAGGTTCTAAGATAAGGGCCCTAAAACGCCCCTGGCTATCTAAGCTATATCATGGCACCTACACTAACTACTCAAGAGGTGTATCTATACTCCTGGCTAAATCCCTTCCAGCTGAGTTGATTAGCGTTAAAACAGACCCAGAGGGGAGGTATATTGTTCTTATATTATGAATTTCTACTATAATCTTTACATTGGTGAACATTTATGTTCCCCCTCCATTCTCAGTAGAAGTACTCTCTAAATTATCCCTGCAATTACTGAATAGGCCTTCGGGCCCTCTACTTTATATAGGGGATTTTAATGCAGTCCTGGACCCAACGGTGGATCGCCTGGGTGGGGGAGGCAGATCTTTTCCCTCATTTGTAGATTGGGCTCAGGTTCATGATCTGACCGAGGTGTGGCGATGGAAACATCCAGATGAACGCCAATTTTCCTGCCATTCGGATTCCTTCCATACTATGTCTAGGCTAGATATGGCTTTTGCATCGACGGAGACCCTTCCGGTTGTCTCTGCCGTCTCATACCTGCCCAGGGGGGTTTCCGATCATGCCCCCTTGTCTGTGTCCCTTCTCATCCTTCCAGGTTCGGGACCTGCTTTGTGGCGCCTGAACTCATACTGGTTGGAAGACGAGATAGTACAGGGTGAGTGCAGGACGAGTATTTCTAACTACTGGAAGCAAAATTTAAATAAAGTAGACCCCCCCACGGAATGGGATGCATTTAAGTCTACGTTAAGGGGTACCTTTATGTCTATTACAGGAATTTTACGTAAAAATAATAAGATGCGCACTGAGGAATTAGAAAATGCTATGATAAGTGCGGAATCTGCTTATGCCTCTAACCCTGTCTCTGACACTAGGGAGACATGGTTACAGTGCCGTAGGGTATATGAAATTTGTTTGCTAGATCTCACACAAAAACGCATGTTGTATGTTTCACAAAAGTCGTTTGAATATGGTAATAAAGCAGGACGTCTCTTGGCATATTTGACTAATCCTGACCATACCCCCATTTCTATTCCACGAATCCTGACTACTCAAGGTACGATCAGTGACAACCCAAGAGACATCCTAGACTCCTTTCTAAACTTTTACAGAAAATTATACACTTCCAGGGTTGACTATGATGATTCCCAGTTGTCTGAATATCTGGCTGACATATCCCTTCCCTCCCTGTCAGATGAGGGACGGGACATGTTGGAGGAGCCTATCACGGTAGAGGAGATTGCAGCAGCTATCTCCCAAATGCCTGCACATAAAACCCCTAGACCTGATGGTTTCCCGACTGAATGGTATGCTAAGTTCAAGGACCTCCTATCCCCCTTCCTTTTCCAAACCTATAACAAAGCCCTAGAGGCTGGGATCCTTCCTCCATCAATGAGGGTAGCTTTGATAGTTCTTCTGCTGAAGCCCCGAAAGGACCCACTTCACTGTGAATCTTATCGTCCAATTTCGCTTATAAACGTGGACATTAAGATTCTGGCCAAATATTAGCAAATCGTTTAAATACTATGGTCACATCCTTGGTTAATAGCGACCAGGGTGGATTTATCCCTGGCAGGTCTACCAGAATGAACATACGCAGACTGTTCCATAACCTGCTATATCCACATGACTGCCCTTCTACACGTGTCATCGTGTCCTTAGACACCTGTAAAGCATTTGACAGTGTGGAATGGCTGTACCTTTTTCGGGTGTTGCAGAAGTATGGTTTTGTTTCCCGAGTGATAGAATGGATAAAACTTCTGTACACCTCCCCAACGGCTAGGATAAGGGTTAATTCATTTATTACTGATTCCCTCCCAATTACTAGGGGCACTCGACAGGGGTGCCCATTGTCACCCCTGTTGTTTGCCCTGGCTATGGAGCCGCTTGCAGTTCGCATTCGCTCCTCCCCTATAATTAAAGGCCTCCCAATTGCAAATATAGAGGAGCGTATTTCTCTTTATGCAGATGATACACTGGTGTACCTGGCAGATGCTGATGAGTCTCTTGGGGCGTTACTGGAAGAGGTCAACACCTTTGGGGACTACTCTGGATTCAGAGTTAACTGGAAATAGTCCAGTCTTTTCCCTTTGGATGTGAATGACCCCCCTCAGGTGCACCTGGACTCTAAGCTTCAGGTGGTGTCTTCTTTTAGATATCTTGGGGTGTTGGTTCAGGCTCCCTTATCTTTATATGCTGCTAATAATCTTGACCCTTTGCTGACCCGCCCCCAGGAACAAACTAAACAATGGATGGATTTGCCGTTAGACCTCATGGGGAGGGCCAATATACTTAAAATGATTTATTTACCTAGACTGCTCTATATCCTCTCTAACTCCCCATGTAAAATATCCAAAGCTACTTTCAAACGCATAGATGTGATGTGTACTTCTTTCCTGTGGAGGGGCGGATCCCCCAAAGTGGCACTGGAGACCTTGAGATTGCCAGCCCATCTGGCAGGTCTGGCATTTCCTAACTTTTTCCTTTACTACATGGCATCTCAACTCGTGCACATACATGACTGGATGAACCCGGATCCAGCTAATGCCTCTACAGCCACAGAGGGGGCTATCGCATCCTCCCATGAAACCTTATATAACATAATATATAGAGGCCAGGTCCCAGACCGCCCTGGAACTTCTCTGCTCTCAGTCTCCCTTTCACTGTTTAAATACATTACCACAAAAATATCGAAACGTTCTTGGTTGAAATCCCCTAATAACCCCTTGTGGTTTAATCCCAATCTGCAAGAATTATACTCTTTTCCAGATGCCAATCGTTGGTTTTCAAAGGGAGTTAAATATCTATGTCACTTATATACTACGCAGGGCTTTAAAACTTTCTCTCAGTTGAGTACAGACTTTGATCTACCAAAATCTCATTTATTTTATTATTATCAACTTAGACATGGCATACATACCCAATTTGGTACCCTAGATGATATCACTGATCTGATTCCACTGAAAAAACTACTTAGGTAACCAGAACCCTCTAAATTAGTTTTCCACCTACTACGCAGCCTTAGTGACGGACTCTAACCCTAGGTTTCACAGAGCACAGGAGAAGTGGGAGACATTGGATATTGATATGGTAAAAGACGACTGGACAGAATTTAGTGACACATATAAAACCTCTGTCATTTCCTCCCGAGACCGTATCATACAAGTTAAAATTTTTCATCAAACCCACCTCACTCCGGCCAGGCTGCATAAAATGGGTCTCTTGCCATCAGCTGTCTGTTTCCGAGGCTGCGGCCAGGAGGCAGATTTTTTACATTGCTTCTGGTCGTGCCCGATAGTTAGTGACTTCTGGAAAGAAGTGGGTGCCTTTATTTCGACTGTGTTGGGCCTTCTTAATATAATTCACCCTAAGAACTGCTTGTTGGGAGTATTTGGAGATTTACATATACCATCACATGCCAAGAGACTGCTCCGTATTCTTTATTTTTATGTAAAAAAATCTATTCTACTGTCCTGGAAAGGTGCACAGGCCTCTTTGAAGTCCCTCTGGTTAAAACTTATCAATGACTCTATTCCATTATACAAATTAACCTTTGAAATTCGTAAAAGAAATAAAACCTTTCATAAAATTTGGGAGAAATGGTTGGCTAGTCCACTAACTCTTTCCAAAAATTGAATACAATTGATCATTGATGGGCCGTGCCGCAGGGACCCCCAATACCAGGTCCATTAATATGGTTATGTTGTGTAAAAATGCATATATCTGACCGTTGTGATTACCAATTTCTCAACTCTCTTGAAACGAAATGACATGCTTAAAACGACTTGTGTGGTCTACCTACTAATTGAATATTGCTTGTGTATACTGAATGGATTAGATATCCATGTGTGTTTTGTTTTTGTTTTTATTTTATTTTATTTGTGACTGTTTTGTGTCTGTTGGTTTGTGTTGAACCTAAAACCAATAAAAATATCTTAAAAAAAAAAAATGTGTACAGTGTGTATTTATATCTTTGTATTATGACACTTCTTACCTGTCCAGTGGGCTGTCAATAGTGTAAGTAAGGAGGGGCTGGCCAAAGTAATACACAATATTTAGGCATTCATCTCTCAATGAAGTGGAGAGGGTTACCTGTCCAAGAGCTCCCCGCCCCCTAAAATGTTAGAAATGGCCCATGAGAGGTGGGGGGGGGGATCTGATAGGTGGACCTTATACCTTGGTTTTTCCAAATTCCCTAAAATAAATGTTATACTGATGTTGGCCAAGAATGTTTGTGTCTAATCTGCTTTCCCTGTTTAGGTGCAAAATGATTATTTTTTTTTCTTGTTTGACTCCACAGTTTCCTTCCAACCCACAGGAATGGCAGACTGTGGCCTCCCACTTTGCCCAGTGGTGGGACTTTCCTAACTGCGTAGGGGAAATTGATGGGAAACACGTCCACATCGTCCCACCACCCAACTCGGGGGTCATACTATTATAATTATAAGGGGTTCAATAATATTGTGATGTTGGCAGTGGTGTCGGCTACTTACGAGTTCCTGTATGTGGGGAAGAATGGCCGGATGTCCGATGGTGGAGTCATCCCCCAGATGGAGTTCTACAGGCATCTCCAGAATGGCAGCTTGGACTTGTCACCTCCAGAAGACAATGTGGAAGGACTCCCATTCGTCTTAGTTGCTGATGAAGCGTTTGCGCTGGGGGGCCATCTTATGCGGCCATTCCTGATGAGAACCCTCACCCCGGACCAGAGGGTTTTTAATTACCGGCTGGCCAGAGCCAGAAGAGTGGTGGAGAACACGTTTGGAATCATGGCCAGCCGGTTCCGCCTATTTCTTACACCCATACACATGGCGGAGTACAAACTGAATCATATTATCCTGGCATGCTGTGTTCTACACAACTATTTATGGCAAAATTCTGCCAACTATGCTGGCTCAGTTGGGCCTGAGGCCGGAATTCATAATGAACCAACCCTGACAGCGCTTGAAAGTGCCCGTTTCTGGCTTGCCTCCCCTGAGTGCCCGTGAGGTCCGTCTAAGATACCTTGATTACTTTGCGGGTAGAGGGGCCATCAATATGCCAGACAATGTCTGAAACATTTTTAAAATAAAAAAATCATTTGAACTACTAAAATCTTTGGTGACATTTACTGCTTGTGTTTCTTTTAACTGACCCTGACAGAAATGTGGTGAGTCCTGAAAATGGCGTGATTGTGTAACATTACAAAGCACTGTTGGGTGTTATTTACTAAAGGCAAAGACACTTTTCACTACAAGTGCACTTGAAACTGCACTTGTAGTGCAAAGTGGATTTTCCCTTAGGAAATAACCCCATTGTCACAGAGAACACCAATTTGAGTACAACAAAATTTTTGGAGAGTTCAAACAATAATCCACACATTCTTGAGTATCAATCTTTTTAATACCAGCACAATCACATGTGTATTTATAAAAGGTTTTTAAAACAAACCAACATGTTTGTTGTATAACAATTTTTTGGGTCACATTACTAAAAGTAGAAATGTCCATTTAACCACTTCAGCCCCGGAAGGATTTACCCCCTTCCTGACCAGAGCACTTTTTACAATTTGAAACTGCGTCGCTTTAACTGCTAATTGCGCGGTCATGCAATGCTGTACCCAAACGAAATTTGCGTCCTTTTCTTCCCACAAATAGAGCTTTCTTTTGATGGTATTTGATCACCTCTGTCGTTTTTATTTTTTGCGCTATACACGGAAAAAGACCGAAAATTTTGAAAAAAAATTATATTTTCTACTTTTTGTTATAAAAAAAATCCAATAAACTCAATTTTAGTCATACATTTAGGCCAAAATGTATTCGGCCACATGTCTTTGGTAAAAAAAATGTCAATAAGTGTATATTTATTGGTTTGCGCAAAAGTTATAGCGCCTACAAACGAGGGTACATTTTCTGGAATTTACACAGCCTTTAATTTATGACTGCCTATGTTGTTTCTTGAGGTGCTAAAATGGCAGGGCAGTACAAAATCCCCACAATTGACCCCATTTTGGAAAGTAGACACCCCAAGGAAATTGCTGAGAGGCATGTTGAGCCCATTGAATATTCATTTTTTGTCCCAAGTGATTGAATAATGACAAAAAAGAAAAAAATTACAAAAAGTTGTCACTAAATGATATATTGCTTACACAGGCCATGGGCATATGTGGAATTGCACCCCAAAAATACATTTAGCTGCTTCTCCTGAGTATGGGGATACCACATGTGTGGGACTTTTTGGGAGCCTAGCCAGGTACGGGGCCCCGAAAACCAATCACTGCCTTCAGGATTTCTAAGGGCGTACATTTTTGATTTTACTCCTCACTACCTATAACAGTTTTGAAGGCCATAAAATGCCCAGATGGCATAAAACCCCCCCAAATGACCCCATTTTGGAAAGTAGACACCCCAAGCTATTTGCTGAGAGGCTTGTTGAGTCCATGGAATATTTTATATTTTGACACAAGTTGCGGGAAAGTGACAATTTTTTTTTTTTTGCATAAAGTTGTCACTAAATGATATATTGCTCACACAGGCCATGGGCATATGTGGAATTGCACCCCAAAATACATTTAGCTGCTTTTCCTGAGTATGGGAATACCACAGGTGTGGGACTTTTTAGGAGCCTAGCCGTGTACGGGGCCCCGAAAACCAATCACCACCTTCAGGATTTCTAAGGGTGTAAATTTTTGATTTCACTCTTCACTGCCTATCACAGTTTCGGAGGCCATGGAATGCCCAGGTGGCACAAACCCCCCCAAATGACCCCATTTTGGAAAGTAGACACCCCAAGCTATTTGCCGAGAGGCACGGTGAGTATTTTTCAGCTCTCATTTGTATTTGAAAATGAAGAAAGACAAGAAAAATTTTTTTTTTTTTTTTTTTAATTTTCAAAACTTTGTGACAAAAAGTGAGGTCTGCAAAATACTCACTATACCACTCAGCAAATAGCTTGGGGTGTCTACTTTCCAAAATGGGGTCATTTGGGGGGGTTTTGTGCCACCTGGGCATTCCATGGCCTCCGAAACTGTGATAGGCAGTGAAGAGTGAAATCAAAAATTTACGCCCTTAGAAAGCCTGAAGGCGTTGCTTGGTTTTCGGGGTCCCGTGCGCGGCTAGGCTCCCAAAAAGTCCCACACATGTGGTATCCCCATACTCAGGAGAAGCAACAGAATGTATTTTGGTGTGTAATTTCACATATTCCCATGGCATGTTTGAGCAATATATCATTTAGTGACAACTTTGTGCAAAAAAAAAAAAATTTGTCTCTTTCCCGCAACTTGTGTCACAATATAAAATATTCCATGGACTCGACATGACTCTCAGCAAATAGCTTGGGGTGTCTACTTTCCAAAATGGGGTCATTTGGGGGGGTTTTGAACTGTCCTGGCATTTTATGCACAACATTTAGAAGCTTATGTCACACATCACCCACTCTTCTAACCACTTGAAGACAAAGCCTTTCTGACACTTTTTGATTACATGAAAAAATAATTTTTTTTTGCAAGAAAATTACTTTGAACCCCCAAACATTATATATTTTTTTAAAGCAAATGCCCTACAGATTAAAATGGTGGGCGTTTCATTTTTTTTTTTCACACAGTATTTGCGCAGCGATTTTTCAAACACATTTTTTGGGGAAAAAACACACTTTTTTAAATTTTAATGCACTAAAACACACTATAGTTCCCAAATGTTTGATGAAATAAAAAAGATGATCTTAGGCCGAGTACATGGATACCAAACATGACATGCTTTAAAATTGCGCACAAACGTGCAGTGGTAACAAAATAAATACATTTTTAAAAGCCTTTAAAAGCCTTTACAGGTTACCACTTTAGATTTACAGAGGAGGTCTACTGCTAAAATTACTGCACTCGATCTGACCTTCGCGGTGATACCTCACATGCATGGTGCAATTGCTGTTTACATTTGACGCCAGACCGACGCTTGCGTTCGCCTTAGCGCGAGAGCAGGGGGGACAGGGGTGTTTTTTTTTCTTTATTATTTTTTTGCTTTTTTATCTTATTTTTAAACTGTTCCTTTCATTTTTTTTTTTTTTTTAATCATTTTTATTGTTATCTCAGGGAATGTAAATATCCCTTATGATAGCAATAGGTAGTGACAGGTACTTTTTTTTGAAAAAATTGGGGTCTATTAGACCCTAGATTTCTTCTCTGCCCTCAAAGCATCTGACCACACCAAGATCGGTGTGATAAAATGCTTCCCCAATTTCCCAATGGCGCTATTTACATCCGGCAAAATCTAATTCATAAAATGCTCGTAGCTTCCGGGCATATGTGGAATTGCACCCCAAAATACATTTAGCTGCTTTTCCTGAGTATGGGAATACCACAGGTGTGGGACTTTTTAGGAGCCTAGCCGTGTACGGGGCCCCGAAAACCAATCACCACCTTCAGGATTTCTAAGGGTGTAAATTTTTGATTTCACTCTTCACTGCCTATCACAGTTTCGGAGGCCATGGAATGCCCAGGTGGCACAAACCCCCCCAAATGACCCCATTTTGGAAAGTAGACACCCCAAGCTATTTGCCGAGAGGCACGGTGAGTATTTTTCAGCTCTCATTTGTATTTGAAAATGAAGAAAGACAAGAAAAAAATTTTTTTTTTTTTTTTTTAATTTTCAAAACTTTGTGACAAAAAGTGAGGTCTGCAAAATACTCACTATACCACTCAGCAAATAGCTTGGGGTGTCTACTTTCCAAAATGGGGTCATTTGGGGGGGTTTTGTGCCACCTGGGCATTCCATGGCCTCCAAAACTGTGATAGGCAGTGAAGAGTGAAATCAAAAATTTACGCCCTTAGAAAGCCTGAAGGCGGTGCTTGGTTTTCGGGGTCCCGTGCGCGGCTAGGCTCCCAAAAAGTCCCACACATGTGGTATCCCCATACTCAGGAGAAGCAACAGAATGTATTTTGGTGTGTAATTTCACATATTCCCATGGCATGTTTGAGCAATATATCATTTAGTGACAACTTTGTGCAAAAAAAAAAAAATTTGTCTCTTTCCCGCAACTTGTGTCACAATATAAAATATTCCATGGACTCGACATGACTCTCAGCAAATAGCTTGGGGTGTCTACTTTCCAAAATGGGGTCATTTGGGGGGGTTTTGAACTGTCCTGGCATTTTATGCACAACATTTAGAAGCTTATGTCACACATCACCCACTCTTCTAACCACTTGAAGACAAAGCCTTTCTGACACTTTTTGATTACATGAAAAAATTTTTTTTTTTTTGCAAGAAAATTACTTTGAACCCCCAAACATTATATATTTTTTTAAAGCAAATGCCCTACAGATTAAAATGGTGGGTGTTTCATTTTTTTTTTTCACACAGTATTTGCGCAGCGATTTTTCAAACACATTTTTTGGGGAAAAAACACACTTTTTTAAATTTTAATGCACTAAAACACACTATAGTTCCCAAATGTTTGATGAAATAAAAAAGATGATCTTAGGCCGAGTACATGGATACCAAACATGACATGCTTTAAAATTGCGCACAAACGTGCAGTGGTAACAAAATAAATACATTTTTAAAAGCCTTTAAAAGCCTTTACAGGTTACCACTTTAGATTTACAGAGGAGGTCTACTGCTAAAATTACTGCACTCGATCTGACCTTCGCGGTGATACCTCACATGCATGGTGCAATTGCTGTTTACATTTGACGCCAGACCGACGCTTGCGTTCGCCTTAGCGCGAGAGCAGGGGGGACAGGGGTGTTTTTTTTTCTTTATTATTTTTTTGCTTTTTTATCTTATTTTTAAACTGTTCCTTTCATTTTTTTTTTTTTTTAATCATTTTTATTGTTATCTCAGGGAATGTAAATATCCCTTATGATAGCAATAGGTAGTGACAGGTACTTTTTTTTGAAAAAATTGGGGTCTATTAGACCCTAGATTTCTTCTCTGCCCTCAAAGCATCTGACCACACCAAGATCGGTGTGATAAAATGCTTCCCCAATTTCCCAATGGCGCTATTTACATCCGGCAAAATCTAATTCATAAAATGCTCGTAGCTTCCGGTTTCTTAGGCCATAGAGATGTTTGGAGCCACTCTGGTCTCTGATCAGCTCTATGGTCAGCTGGCTGAATCACCGGCTGCATTCTCAGGTTCCCTGTTGAGACAGGAGAGCAAGAGAAAAACATGGAAGACGGTGGGGGGGCATTCTCTCCCACTGCTTGTAAAAGCAGTCTAGAGGCTAATTAGCCACTAGGTTAGCTTTTAAATGAAAGCCGATTGCTGGCTGAAAAGAATGATACCAAGATGATACCTAAACCTGCAGGCATCATTCTGGTATAACCACTCAAAGTTGTGAATGGCGTACCTGAAGACAAAAAAATGGTTAACAATAAAGCACAGTAAACAGTAAAGTATAAAAAATTGCATACCTGAAAAGCAAACATGGTAAACATAATAACAATAAAACATTGCAGAATAGAATACAGTAAAAAAGAGCAGAACAATAGAGAGAGAGAATAGAGAGAGAGAGAACAAAAAAACGACAACTATTTTTTTTTATTTTATATTTTTGTTTGTGTTTTTTTTTTTTTTTTTTACACTTTTTTTGTAACTGTAACTTTTATAACTGTAACTGGTTCCAGATTCGGGTCTCTCAAAATGCGATGGCATCTTGGGAGACGCTGTGAAAGTGTGCCTAGTCTGTGCAATGCTGTACCCTACGCTAATACTAAACTAGTGAATGGCAGCGTTCAAAACATTCACCAATGCAAAGACCAGGATTGTCAGGACAGGAGGGACAATAATAGCGGGTGTCACGCCTATATCCGCGCTTGCTGCAGACACGACATCTTTTTTGGGGGGGTTCGTTGGGTAGGGGTACTCGGGAGGACATGAAGAAAATGCCTCTCATGCAGCCGACTGCATTTGGTTGGGGATGTGAATGAGGGAAGTACGGGCGCTGCAGAAGTGGTGGGTTCCCAATGAGGATTGGCGAATGCAGCAGGAAGGGCATTATGGGTACGACGGGCCTGTGTTTGTTTGTCTTTTTGGTGGCAGCGGGACACTACTTGTGCTTGCTACCTCGCCAGCTTTAACTGCACTTATGGTACTCGCCACGTCACCAATTGTTACTGCAGTGCTGGTTTGACTACGACCGGGGTGTACTAGGGCGCTGGCGCTTGCCAGTTCAATAAAAAGCTACCAAAAAAACTGTTAGCGATCGCAGGGATCAGGCCTGAATCTGCGAACGCTGCAGTTATGCATTTAGTGTTTTGTAAGTGACAGTGATCGATCGATACTGCACTTGGGTGGGCTGGGCCGGGCGGAGGGGCAAAACGCAGGTGCTAGCAGGTATCTGGGCTGATCCCGCTAAAACTGCATTTTTGGGAACCCTAAACTGCTGGGGACGCTAGTATAGATCTGATCAGATCAGATATTGATTCGTTCAGATACTATACCACTAAGGGAGGTGTACGGTGCGTGCATGGGTGTTAGCGCTACTGGCACTAACCTGACGCTGCCTGGGGCTGGTACTTGTCAGTTCACCAAAACGCTACCAAAAAAACTGTTAGCGATCGCAGGGATCAGGCCTGACTCCGCTAACGCTGCAGTTATGTGATAAGTGTTTTGTAAGTGACAGTGATCGATTGATTCTGCACTTGGGTGGGCTGGGCTGGGCCGGGCGGAGGGGCAAAACGCAGGTGCTAGCAGGTATCTGGGCTGATCCCGCTAACACTGCATTTTTGGGAACCCTAAACTGCTGGGGACGCTAGTATAGATCTGATCGGATCAGATATTGATGCGTTCAGATACTATACCACTAAGGGAGGTGTATGCTGCGTGCGTGCGTGGGTGTTAGCGGTACTGGCGCTAATCTGACGCTGCTTGGGGCGACGCATATCACCGCCGGGCGATCAGGGGGCTAAACCTTTATTCGGTAATAAACGGCGGGTGCCCTGACACTATAAAAAATAAATGAACTAACCAGCGTCACCCGTAACACTTATACGGTGATCAGTGGTGAAAGGGTTAACTAGGGGGCAATCAAGGGGTTAAAACATTTATTAGGTAGTATATGGGGGTCCCTGACGCTATAAAACGTTGACGGCGAACCTAAATATTTACCTCCCTAACTAGCAACACCAGCGACACTAATACAGCGATCAGAAAAATGATCGCTTAGTGACACTGATGACAGGAGGTGATCAAGGGGTTAAAACTTTATTAGGGGGGTTAGGGGGGTATCCTAGACCTAAAGGGGGCTAACCCTAACTGACCTAACACTGTAACTGTCAAAAACCTGCTTGGTGTCAGTTTGTGACGGGGGGTGATTGGGGGGGATCGGGGGGTAATCAGGGGGGGATCGGGGGTGTAATGTGTGCCTGGCATGTTCTACTGTGTGTGTGTGTGTGTTGTGCACTCACATTACAGTCTTCTCTCCTCGGCGCCTGAACGGAAAATACCGAGCCGAGGAGAGATGACATCATTTCCTCTGCCTCTGTGTACAATACAGAGGCAGGGAAATGATCCCATTGGCTGGGAGCGATCGCGAGGGGAGGCCACGAATGGATGGCCTCCCCCTCACCACCGATCGCCGGGGGAGATTTGCCGACCACCGCAGGCACCGGGGGGGGGTCCGATCGGACCCCCCACCCGCGGGCAGGCAAGGACGTACCTGTAAGCTCTTTTGCCTGCCCGTGCCACTCTGAGGACGTATATGTTCGTGCGGCGGTCGGCAACTGGTTAAGGTAAAACAGGCATGTTTAAAACCAACAAGAAAGACACAAATCTGGAACTTACAAAGTTCAACTTTTCAAGAAATTGAAGGCAATATCAGACATGAGTATTTATAAACTGTGTTTGATATTGCGTTCAGATGGGGTGAAGTCACCCCTGGAAAAGCCAAATTTTGAAGATGCACACAAATTGGTGAATGTCAACATGTGCTAGCTGCCATCACGGGGGATCAAGGGATGTGTTTTGGGGGTGCAACCCCTTCCTCCCATCTACTTTGTTATTGAGGAAGGGGTTGCACCCCCAAAACGCATCCATTGATCTCCCGTGATGGCAGATAGCACATGTTGACACTCTGTGTGCATCTTCAAAATTTGGCTTTTCGAGAATATGTCAAAAAATGTTTGAAATTTTTAGAGCCCAAAAAGCACAAAAAAGGGAAGGAATTTGGAGGGGTTTTAAACTCTCCCTAAAACATCAATGATGTTCTTCATTTTTTTTTAACATCATTGATGTTTTTCTGGATGTTTTCCAAGTCCCTATTACACCCCATGATCTCCCCGATCAGGATCTGTGCACTTTCAGAGGTGAAATGATCTGGATCCACAACATCACGATCACCTAAAAAGATAGAAACAAAAACACACCATGTACTATAAAGATGCCGCCATCCATCTCTTACCTGAGCCTGTGGTCCCAGACACTCACCTGTTGTGGTGACAATTTCCACCACATCTCCTTCCTCCTCCTCCTCCTGTTGTCTTTGGTGGGTCTCCACTTCTTCCTGAGGTGGGGGGGTCTGTTGTATCCTCTGATGAGGGGTGTTCTCCGAGTCTTTTATCCCCTATGTAAAAACAAATAGGTATACTTAGCACACAGATATTTGATGGCAGAAATAGGAATATGAAATATTGCTTGGATGTGGGGTACAATTGTCTATTTTGGCAGAGTTCCAAGATTAGGAAATTTTTTTGTCCTTTGTCAAGCTTGAATACTTACCTGTTTTTTATAAGTTTCACAGATGGAGTTACCCCTATAGTATACACTGGAGCACCTGTGTGGGACCCCCTAATAAAAAGGGTGTTCTTGTGTCCCACACTAGTGCTCCAGCGTCCAGATGTGAAAACTTCTGCTGAGTGTCCTCTCCTTACCCAGAATCTAGTTTGCATTTCATGCTAGTTACAAACCCATCTACACAACCAAATTATTTTAAGAGAAGTAGGCCATAAAAAAAAGTATTCAAATGCATATGGCCAAAAAAATGGTGTTTTCTAGGCCGAACTAACAATGTTTCATACGAACAAATAATGTGCCCATGAACATGAAAGTTGCCATTTTAAACTGTACAACAGTTAAGAAAAGCATATGGAGCAGCACGAACGTAATAAAAATAATGAATAGGAACTCAGCACAACTACTTACTTTTTTGCAGCACTCTCCTGATCCTTCTGTACTGCTCGTGCTCCCTTAATTTCAGGTCCGACCACCGCTTCCTGAGCTGATCTTTCGATCGTCGTACCCCAAAATTCCGGTGCAGACTCTTAACTACTTTCGCCATGATCTTGGCCTTTCTGACATTGGGGTTGGGGTAAGGTCCATACTTCCTGTCATAGTCGGCCTTCTTCAGGATGTCGATCATCTCCAACATCTCCCCAAAGGACATATTTGAGACCTTAAATCATATCCTCTAGGATCGTGACGTTTCAGGCTTTGGCTTTCTTCCTCCTCCTCCTTGTTGCTATAATTAGCATGCACCTGCTGTGTCTCCGCCATGTGCACTTCCCCCACTGCGCCGAATGAGAAGGGGCGGGGAATAGACTAGAAAGAACGTCAGGGGCAGGCGGAGTTTCACGCATGCACAGTGTATATAAAGCGTAACACGCATGCGTAGTACGTACGAACTGTGAGCGGAGAAAGGAGTATCAGAGGCGCCGATCGTGATAACGAAGGTAAGAGCTAAACTTGGGCCTTGACTGCTTCTAGATTGAGGCCTATATTGTAACAAGATTAGAAGAGTTTCGCCTGACATTAGGGTTTGTCTTGTCTTGTGTCTTGCAGATAAAATGGATGGCTTGGAATTGCTTGGCAGGGAGGAGGGAGGAGCCGGATGTGGGCAGCTCACCTGACGCAATGCTGAGCCCAGGAGGCTTGGGATCCCCTCCCTGAGACGCCGACCTATGCATAGCTAGGGCCGGCGCGTCCTTTCTCCCGTCCGCTCTGCTGCTCGTCTCCCCCCTCCCCTGCCCTGCTGTATTTCCCCATGGGGGAGCTGACCTCCTGGCCGTCTGCCTGCATCATCTGTACCGCTGAAGACTGGCGGTTCACAGTCTCCCCGTAGCCTGCTCCAGCCTCTGCTGCCTCCGCTGCCTCTTCGCTCACTCCCTGTCTACATAGGAACGCCGTTGCTCCGGAGACGCCGCGTGGCTGATTGAAGGAACCAAAGCGGCAGGGAGATGAGTGCACCCGTCCCCTGGCTGACTCTCTTAAACCCGCCTGAGAAATCCGCTGCTCCCAGGGTGTGGGGCTCTGGGCTAAGGTAAAAAGGATTGGATTTTTAAAAAAAAACGGAACAAGGCGGTGTGGAGTGACAGCTTGGGGGAAAAGGAAAAAGGAAAAAAACCAAAACAAAACAAAAAAATAAAAATAAAAAATAAATACTAGAGGAGAGAGCCTGGAAATCGTAGGAAGGGGTAAGTGCTGCTAACCCCAGTTTTATCCCAGTAAGGGGGAAAATTGAAGGTAATAAAGGAAAAATAAAAGCCTCCAGAACAGAACGGAGAAAGAGGAAGACGGGCAAGTAATATAAGTTTATGCTTTATCTTTGGTTTGGCTACTCTGTCTTAAATTGTGGATTGCATATGGCCTGGTGAAGATGATGTATTTTATAATACAGTTAAACACTGCATAAATATGGTCTAAAGGTTGCGTTTAAGAGGGTCTGCCCCCAGAGGAAAAAGATAATAATTTAAAAAAAAAAAAAAACGGGGACGTTTTAGTAAATTATATCTAAACCTACACCTCACGACCACATATAATATAACATCTTTGGACCACGAGGAAAGGGAAGTAGCTCTATCCTTATAAAAGGAAAAAAAGAGGATTGTTGTAACTCAAGTTGTGTATAGAGGAAAATCTGTCTGACCACACACCAAGGAACACCTGCGATACATATCTACGCATAGAGTATAATTGTGGATTCGGTGGTATAACATTCATTCTGAGTAAAAAGGCTGTTTCGTGTTATCAACATATTTTTCATCCCTCACTGCTAATATATAGCCCAGGGGAGGAGGTCATCGCTCCTGTGTGAGCAGAAGACTGGTTGCTTGGGAGGGGGTACCCTGTTGGGGGGACAGGATTTATCACCCTGTCTCAGCCGGACCAGTGCTACAGTGAAAAAAAGGGGACAGTTACAAAAATTATCTGTCAGGGCGTTGAACCACTTGGATAAGGCGGCCCTAATTATACAGAGGGGAGGTGGTGGGCTGTTTAGTCGCTAAGCAGCAGTAATTAAGTCGAATAAATTATTTTGGTGGCCAATTTAGTCAGGGGTTTGCGGTATCAACATGTAGAGATCAAATAAGGGCCCTCAGCAAAAGGGTCCTCTGGGGCCGTACTCTTTAACCGTTTCCAGAACAAGGATTGGTGGAGATGTTTGTCTAGAGACTCAGGAGCCCTCTTTTGACAGATATCCTAAGCCTGGGTCAGACCTGTTAAAGGAAGCAGGAGCTCCCTGGGACCCAGAAGTGAGCCCTTGGAACACGGTAGGCGGCCGGGGCAAAAAAGCCTGATTCAAGAGCAGTTCCAGGAAAGAAATGAAAGGTAAAACCACGAAAGGAGCGACTGCTAACACTGCTAACCCATCCAGGACAAGTGCAAGCCCGGGAACCATTAGAAAGTACATGGTGCAGGACTCCGGCAAGAATAGTCCAGGCAAACAAAAAGAGACCAAAATCAAAACACCTGAGTGCACCCCTAGGATAGGGACAAGAAGACAGACAGTAGAGGCAGATATCCACATAGGAAGCAGTGAAATAACTGAAGAGGCAACAATGGAACCCCAGCAAAAAAAACTACTCCCCACTAAAAGTTAAATGGCAGAAATGTTTGCCAAACTGGAAGTAACTATAAAGGGGGAAATAGGCTCTCTCCGAGAAGAGATGAATCATATGTTGCAAAGAGTAGAAGAAGCAGAAACAAAGATGGATAAACAAAATGAAGAGATAAAGGAACTTAAATCCCAGATGGAAGAGCTACAAAGAGAACAGAGGAATCTACGTTACAGAGCGGAAGATCAGGAAAATAGGAGTAGAAGGAAGAATCTACGGATCAGGGGCCTGCCGAAACCACAAGGGGGAACCGAAGACCTACAAGAAGTAATGGACGAAATATTTGGGAGAATGGTGTACACTCCGGAGAATGCGAAAAAAAATAAAGTTCAAGAGAATACACAGGATTAGAAAACCGGCAGAAATAAAGGGTGAGGTCCCAAGAGATGTCATCGCAAGATTTCACAAGTACAGCGACAAAGAGAAAGTCAAGGAAAATCTGAAAAAGAACTACCCAGTGAAGTACGGCGAGACAAAGCTGCAGATATTTCCGGACCTGGCAGCAGAAACACTAGCTAGGAGAAGAATACTAAAACCACTCCTTGAACAGTTAAAAGTTCATGATGTCCATTATTCATGGGGGTTCCCAGCCTGCCTTACTGGACGTAAAGACGGCAGATCGGCCACTTTAAGATTCCCAGAAGAAACAGCTAAATTTTGCGATCGATTAGAGGTTCCTCTGGTGGAAATACCGGGTTGGTGGGTTAAGACTGGGGACGCAGAAGTTCATGGGATGCAGCAGGCTTGGAGGCCAATATTTAAAACGAGAAAACCGTAATGGATCAGTCATAAGACCTAGCCAAACAAGGTTAAATTAAGATCTGGGGGTGTGTGAGGGACGGGGGGGTGTGGGGTGGTGGGGTGGAGGGGGGGGGATTAACCAGGCTCGGGCACCCCTCAATATCAGGGGAAGCATTGGGTAAGGGGCGGCCCAGTCCGATCTTAACCTCAGGGGGAGAACCGAAGGGGCGGGTGGAGATGGAGGAGCCACGTTTTTTTTCTTGGGCCATGAGAGGGCCTAATATCCCCATGGGGGAAGGGGAGGGAAGGGGGAGCGGGGTGGGTATTGGGAGAGGTTGGAGGGAGGGGGAGGGAATGGGTTGGGGGAATAGGAAGGAGCGGAGGGCCGGTAGGAAAGTACAGCGATTAATTTTGAATTTTGAATCCCCCGGACACCACTCTGCTGCAGGGACTAGGAAAGAACTTCTGTAGGATAGATGAGCAATATTAAAATAATCTCATATAATGTACGAGGTTTGAACGCAAGGGTGAAGTGTATTAATATTTTGCAGGAACTGAAATTCCGGGGGGCTGATGTGGTGTTTCTTCAGGAGACTCATTTTCTCCTGGAGAGGAACCAAAAAATCTTCTCCAAGGACTTCCCAGTTTGGTTCTATGGTGACTCATCCACACCACGCGCAAAAGGAGTAGCCATTGGGTTTGCCAATGGAGTAAGGTTCGAACTACATGAGAGAAGGACTGACCCAGAGGGTCGGTTTTTGTTCCTAAAAGGGAAACTCAATGGTGTTGAATGTTCACTGGCAAACATTTATGGCCCAAACAAAAACCCACATAATTTTATGATCAGGAGGTTGGCAGAATTTACCGAATTCAAGGAAGGCCTAGCTATAATGACTGGTGATTTTAATCTGTGTTTAGAGCCAGAGAAGGATAAATCGTCCCATGTGCGGGGGGCAAGTTCGGTCTGGGTCACTAGAGTGAGAAAGAAATTGCACCAGTGCCAAATGGTGGACGTGTGGAGGACGCAACATGTTGATAGTAGGGATTATACGTTCTACTCCCCCGTACATGGGACTTATTCTAGACTGGACTTCTTTTTGATCGAGCATTGCTGGTTGGAGGAGATCGCTAGCTCAGAGATTGGGGTGGTGACTTTCTCTGACCACCCGCCTGTAGGTTTGACGGTGAACATGAGACAGACCCATAATAAGAGCTTTAGTTGGAAGTTAAATGAAGAATTAATAAATGATAAAGAGATACGGGACCTGGTGTTGAGGGAACTAGAGTTCTATTTTAAAACTAATGAAACAGCTGAAGTTTCAGAGTCAATAATATGGGAGGCCCACAAAGCCTATATTAGGGGGATCCTGATTAAGGCAGGTGCGGAAAAGAAGAGAAAGAGAAGGGAAGATAAACTTGTAATCATGAGTGAAATAGAGGAACTCGAACAGATCCATAAAAAGGAGGGGGGGGAGGAGGTGCTCCTTAGACTTCACAACAAAAGAGAGGCCATGAGAACTCTAATCGAACAAGACACGTGAGAAACGTACAATTTATTAAAGAAAGAGAGATATGTGGGAGGTAATAAACCGGGGAAGTTCCTAGCAAAGATCCTAAAAAAAAGGAAGTCCAACAATTATATTGAGAAAATCAAGACTTTAGAAGGGGAGGTAAAATATAAAACAGGAGAAATTGCCAAAGTTTTCCAAAAGTACTATGAGGGACTGTATTCAATCAACAGCACTACCTCAAAGAGAGAGACAGAAAAAAAAAGGGAAAGAACTAAAGCTTTTTTTCAGGAACTCGGTTTAAAGAAAATAGAAGAAGATACATATAATTTACTTGAGGGTCCCATTACAGAAGAGGAAATTAAAAAAACTTTGAGGGAGACGTCAGTAGGGAAAAGTCCCGGGCCTGATGGTTTCTCAGTAATATATTACAAAAGGTTCCATGATCTCCTAATTCCTAAACTCTGTACATATATGAACGGGATAGGCACGAAGTGGGAGATGGGAAAAGAAGCGTCAGAAGCAATTATTGCCATCATTTTGAAGGAGGGCAAGGACAGTACTCTCTGTTCTAGCCATAGACCAATAGCGCTCCTAAACGCAGACACGAAACTGTTCGCGAAATTACTGGCAGGGAGAGTGAAGCACATCCTAAATAATATGATACACCCAGACCAGGCGGGATTCATTCCGGGTAGGGAGGGATGGGACAATGGGATCAGAACCCTTATGGTAATTCAAAAAATGAGAGACAGTGGAGCCCCCGGTCTACTCCTGTCAATAGATGCTGAGAAAGCTTTTGACAGGGTAGACTGGGGCTTCATGTTCAGTGCGCTGGAGGAAATAGGATTCGGACCAATTATGATCAGAAGGATAAAGGCACTGTATACATGTCCTTCAGCAAAGGTTAAGGTTAATGGAACGCTGTCAGAACCGTTTAAAATGACAAACGGAACAAGACAGGGCTGCCCATTGTCCCCCCTTTTGTTCGTGCTGACGCTTGAGCCCTTGCTCGAACGGATAAGGCTCAACCCGGATATTTCGGGGGTTTTGGACGGTGAGGAAGAACACAAACTGGCTGCTTTTGCAGATGACATTTTGTTGTATATTACTAGACCTAGAATAACTCTTCCTAACCTGCTAAAAACTTTGAAAGAATACGGAGAAATATCAAACTTCAAGATTAATCCAATTAAATCTGAAATATTAGAAATTAAGACTGACAAAAAAGATCATATGGTCCACAAAGAAAAAAGGAGATAAACTACCTTGGGGTAAAAATAACAGGGAATAGAGAGTCACTGTTTCAGGCTAACTTCATCCCCCTCCTAAATGAGATCAAGAAGGAGTTGAATAGAATCACAAGAGGACAGCTGTCATGGGGGGAAGAATTAATATTATTAAAATGGCAATCCTACCAAGGATTCTATTTAAAATGCAGATGTTACCAATCCCGCTTCCACAAGTATATCTTAAAAAACTGCATTCTCTTATTATTAAATGTATTTGGAGGGAAAAAGTTACGACACTTTGGCAAGGGATAAAGAGAAAGGGGGGTGGGGAGCACCAGACATTAGATTATATCACGAAGCAATCACTTTATCTAGAATTATAGATTGGGCAAAAGGAAACAAAGAGAAGAGGTGGGTAAAAATGGAAAATACAATTAGTAAAGTAGAGTTAAGTAAAGTTATCTGGATACCTTCACATTTTAGGAAACTTTGTTCTGAGGCACATAGTATCACTAGACATACTCTGAAAATATGGGATAATTTGCACAGGAGGGAAAAATGGGAGTATAACTCCCCTTTGATCCCTCTGAGGGACACCGAGTTTTTTGCACCAGGAATGGAGAATCTAAGTGGGAGATGGATACTGCAAGGAGGAGCTCAGCTAAAGGATGTTATGCAGAAAGGTAAACTATGTTCATTTCAGGACCTGAAAAATAAAAGTGACCTTATGACCCTTAACAGGTGGCGATACAGTCAGTTAAAAAATTTTGTTGAAACGCTCCCCCAACCAATTAGAATGATGGATAACCTCAAACCGTTTGAGAAGCTCTGTGTTGGTCAGGATGGGAAGAAGGGGATTTCAAAAACCTATAGGATACTAGTGGATCTGAAGGGAACAGACATCCCAGCATACATTAAGAAATGGGAATTAGAACTAAAATCAAAACTTAAAGAAGATGAGGTTACAACTCTACTGAAACGAGTTCACAGTACTTTGGTAAACTATAAAATGTCTAAGCTAAATTACAAATGCTTGTCAAGATGGTATATTACCCCAGATAGAGCTTCTAAATACCAGAATGAAATTTCACAACTATGCTGGAGGGGATGTATGGAATTGGGCACAATGGCACACATTTGGTGGCACTGCACAAAAATAAGGGAATTCTGGGATGATATTGGGAAAATCATTGGCGAGATAACCCAAATAGCAGTGCCGGATGATCCATGGGCATGTCTGTTTCACGGCTTTAGAATGCCAACTGAATTATATCTGAGAACACTAGTTCCCCAAATGTTGAACGCAGCTAAGAGTCTGCTTGTAAGCCATTGGCAGGAGAAACATGGTCCAACAATACAAGAATGGTACGACAAAATAAACGAAACCCAGAACTTAGAGTATTTGAGGTGTACTGAGGAAGCGGAATTGGAAGAGTTCGAGGAAAAATGGAAGAAGTGGCAAAAATTTAAAAGCTCACCAAGGGTGTTAGAGGTCTTCTCGCTGGGGGGAACCCAGCGAGAAGGATAGATGAACAGGCAGCAGAAGTGGTGTCCATTGTGGGAGGGGGATTCAGTTAACATGAAGGAGTACGGAGGAAGAAATATAGGATCTTGAGAAGGAGTAGGCTGGGGTGGGGGGAGGGAGAGGAAGGGTAGGGGGTTTGATTAGTAGGGGTTTAAACGGGGTTTAAGCTCAGATCTTACGATTAAAAATTAGACAGATTAGTCTGATGCTACAAATAAGTAGATAGATACAAAAGAGATCTGTAATATTGAAAGAAAAACAAGAGACAAAAGGTATCAAAGCCACCATGATGTGAGTAATGAGTCGGGAAAGTATTGAACCGTCAAGGTGAAACTTTCACCCCCGAAAACGAACACTGATGTGGCAAAGAAAAAAAAAAAAAACAAAAAAAAAAAAAATGGATGGCTTCAATGACCACAACTTTCTCCCCCTGTTCATAGACAAATACAGGGAGCTGCCCTGTCTGTGGCAGGTGAAACATCCACATTATAATCATAAACAAAAGAGGCAGACAGCGCTGGAGAAACTGCTGGAGCTGGTGAAGCCGGTGGTCCCCATGGCAATAATGCCCTATTTAAAAGCCAAAATTGGTGGCCTGAGGAGCACTTATCTTAGGGAGCGCAAGAAGATTCCCAGAGATCCGGAGCTGCAGCAGATGACGTTTATGTCCCCAGGCTGTGGTACTATGAGAGACTGCGATTTCTGTCAGATCAGACTGGAGTCAGGGAATCCCTCTCAACCCTTCCTTCCACTCTTCCTTCCACCCCAGCTGAGGCTTCCGATGTCCAACCTGGGACTTCCAGCCAGGAAGAAGTGGAGGAGCCCAGCTGGAGCCAGGTATAGCATTCTTCTACAGATTTCTGGTCAATAAATAAATTGTTTACTAGATGTTATTATTGATCACTAAATGCTGATTTAATAAAGTGTTTTACATATCAATAGACAGTAGTGGGCAAAAATAATTGAGACAAGAATGAAAAATGCTGGGCTCGGAATGATAATCTGTTGTATTTGTTAACATTCAATTTGCAACAATCATGAGGTGAAAATTGTGTGTGATTGATGAATAAAAAACTAAAACTATGTCCCTTTTTCATACACAGGAAGACCTCAGCCAGGACGAGGCTGTGGAATGTGCCACACAGGAGGAGGCTGTGGAATGTAGCAGCCAGGAGGAGGCGGGGGTTAGTGGTAGTCTGTGTGCATTTCCGCCGGTCATATAATGCCATTGCTCGGCTGGCGGACCTCCAAAAGGAGTTTAACCTGCCCAAGAACCGCCTAATCTGTGACATGTCCACCAGGTGGAACTCAACGTTGGCCCTGCTGCAGCAGCTGCACACGCAGCAGAGGGCCATCAATGAGTACCTGTGCGACTATGGCACCAGGACAGTTTTTTTTCCCCACGCCAGTGGGCCATGATCAGGGATGCATGCACTGTCCTGTCACCATTTGAGGAGGCCACAAGGATGGTGAGCAGTGACAGTACATGCATCAGTGACACTGTCCCCCTTGTCCACCTGTTGGAGCACATGCTGCGTGGAATAATGGACAGGGCACTTGAGGCAGAACAGAGGCAGGAAGAGGAGGACTTCCTTAGCTCTCAAGGCCCCCTTTATCCAGACAGTGTTCCTGCGTGTCCGCCGATCACACAGGAAGAGGAGGAGGAAGATTGTGTCAGTATGGAGGTGGAGCCTGGCACTCAGCATCAGCAGCAGTCTTTAAGGGATCAGTCCCAAGAAACACATGAACTTGTACGTGACTGGGAGGAGGTGGCTGCGGACCATGTCGTCCTTAGTGACCCAGAGGACTCCGGACCGAATGCCTCAGCAAACCTACGCTGCATGGCCTCCCGGATCCTGCAAAGCCTGTGTAAGGATCCTCGTATTTGTGGTATCAAGGAGAAGGACCAATACTGGCTGGCAACCCTCCTTGATCCACGTTACAATGGTAAGGTTGCGGACCTTATCTTGCCATCGCAGAGGGAGCAGAGGATGAAACATCTTCGGGAGGCCTTGCAGAAAGGTCTGTGCAACGCGTTCCCAGAGACTGGGAGGTTACAAACATGTTGCTGAGGCTTCGGTCAGTCAAAGAAGGAGCGGTGGAGAAGGTGGCCCTCTGACCGATGCGTTCAGACAATTTTTTGGTCCGCAGCCCCAAGGTATGATCGGTTCCAGCAACCATCGCCAGCGTCTGTTTTACATGGTGCAGGAATACCTAGGGGCAAGATCTGACTTGGACACCTTTCCCACCAAAAATCCTCTGGGTTACTGGGTCTTGAGGATGGATCACTGGCCAGAGCTTGCACAGTATGCAATTGAGCTACTGGCCTGTCCTGCATGCAGCGTTCTTTCGGAACGCACATTCAGTGCTGCTGGAGGCTTTGTAACCGATCACAGGGTGCGTCTGTCCACCATCTCGGTCGATCGACTGACCTTCATAAAAATGAATCAGTCTTGGATCACCACCAGCTACCAAGCACCTGATGCTGATGTAACCGAATAATTTTTTTTAAAATCTCAGATCCCTTCAAAGACTGCCTTCAAAGACTGCCTATGCTGATGCTGAGTGACTATCCCTGAGTAGTTATCCTCTTCCTCCTCAATTATCACGCTGATAGCTTGTAAGAACATTTTTGGTTCTGTGCGCCACCACCAGTGCCTAGGGCCCAATTTTTCAGCCTCTGTTTAACAGGGGCGTGTAATTACAATTTTTGATGCAATACTTTGCAGCAGGGCTCATTTCTGCGTTCCAGCTAGAGTATCTGTGAGGGTTTGCAGTGTTGTGGCACCAGCACCAGTGCCTAAGGCCCAATTTTTCAGCCCTTGTTTAACAGGGGCGTGTAATTACAATTTTTGATGCAATACTTTGCAGCAGGGCTCATTTCTGCGTTCCAACTAGAGTATCTGTGAGGGGTTGCAGTGTTGTGGCACCAGCACCAGTGCCTAAGGCCCAATTTTTCAGCTCCTGTTTAACAGGGGCGTGTAATTACAATTTTTGATACAATACTTTGCAGCAGGGCTCGTTTCTGCATTACAACTAGAGTTTCTGTGAGGGGTTGCAGTGTTGTGGCACCAGCACCAGTACCTAAGGCCCAATTTTTCAGCCCTTGTTTAACAGGGGCGTGTAATTACAATTTTTGATGCAATACTTTGCAGCAGGGCTCATTTCTGTGTTCCAACTAGAGTGTCTGTGAGGGGTTGCAGTGTTGTGGCACCAGCACCAGTGCCTAAGGCCTAATTTTTCAGCCCCTGTTCAACAGGGGCATGTAATTACAATTCTTGATCTAATATTTCACAGCAGGGCCCATTTCTGCACCCACCAAGAGCGAGTGAGGACTTACAGTGTTGTGGCACCAGCACCACCACCACCACCAAAGGCCCAATTTTTCTGCACCTGTTCAACAGGGGCATGTAATTACAATTCTTGATCTAATATTTCACAGCAGCCTTGTTCCACAAAAAACCCCAAATTTTCAAAAAACATTTTTCATTGGGACAAAAAGTGAGGTAAAATCTTCTGAAGAGGAGGAAAGACAGCAAAACAAATGTCACAGGGGTGATAACCCTTCCCTATGTTTTCCAAAAAGCTTAAAAAAGATTTTTTGGCTGGAGCTAAATATGTTAAAAATGTACCCGTTCAAAATGACAAACAGATTCTACTTAACAACAAACCTACAGTCCCTGTCTTGTTTGCACGCCTGTATACTGCTGTTCAGAGTATATAGGGCCTGGTGGCCCCACACCTTTCCTTATTTTAATTTGGGTGCGGGGTTCCCCTTAATATCCATACAAGACCCAAAGGGGCTGGTAATGGACTGGGGGGTACCCATGCCGTTTGTCTCACTGATTTTCATCCATATTGCCAGGACCCGACATTACATTAAACCCGCAAGCAGTTTTAAATGAGATTTTTTCCTTTAAAAATGACATTTTGTGCAGGGACTGTTCTAAACACGGGAAACATGCGCCACTTTACAGGCATACTATAGACACACCCCAGGTACGATATTTAAAGGAATATTTCACTTTTTTTTTTTTACTTTAAGCATCATTAAAATCACTGCTCCCGAAAAAACGGCTGTTTTTAAAAGTTTTTTTTGCATTGATACATGTCCCCTGGGGCAGGACCCGGGTCCCCAAACGCTTTTTAGGACAATACCATGCAAATTGGCCTTTTAAAATGAGCACTTTTGATTTCGAACGTTCGAGTCCCATAGACGTCAATGGGGTTCTAATGTTCGTGCAAATTTTCTGTCCGTTTGCAGGTTCTGGTGTGAACCAGAACCTGCGAACGGCTCATCCCTACTTGAGAGTAAAGATTAAATAATACCAGATAATAATGGTGTTGTGGTAACTTGACACACAAAACACACACAAAAATATTGAGGATCTAAAATTAAAAAAAAAAAAATTAACAACAAGATCAGACTTGAAAGCAATACAAACCAAAAAAAATATATATATATATATTTTTTTTTTTTCCGATGTGACAAATCTAAATATATTGATGAAATCACGATAAATAATAAAGAAAGAAGTTTGTGAGAAGTCTGTGTGAATATGATCAGCAAAAATACTTCATTCTTCTAGGATTATAAAGAAGAACAGAGTGCGCTGTATTAAACAATTTTAAACATTGCAGCCTGACGAAAGTGCTATATCCATTCCAAACGCTAATTTTACCAGACCGAGCTGTTCCGTCTCGGAATTTCTTCTGAGCATGCGTGGCACTTTGTGCGTCGGAATTGGCCACACACGGTCGGAATTGAAGCGATCGGATTTTGTTGTCGGAAAATTTTATAGCCTGCTCTCAAACTTTGTGTGTCAGAAAATCTGATGGAAAATGTCCGATGGAGCCCACACACGGTCGGAATTTCTGACAACAAGCTCCGATCGCACATTTTCCGTCGGAAAATCTGACCGTGTGTACGGGGCATAACACTGCACCACGTTTGTGTCAAGGGGTTTGAGTCAAGTCATTGGGGGTGGTAAGACAGAGTACAGGCCCAAATCAAAATATCAGCAGCTCCTTCGGGGGTCAGTGCTTCATAATATTCTGTATAAAGCGCTGCTCAGACCTCTTGATCCATAGCAAGTTGTCGATAGTCACAGGGTCTGTTTCCGTGGCCTCGAGCCACACCCATAATGGAACCTTACAAGTTATATTTGTGACATAGTGTTAGTTGAATCAACTGGGCTGCTTGGTAATATCTAGAAAAATTAGGCACCCCCAAGCCACCAGAAAACAGTAGTTGGGTTTTGGGGATCCTAGGCCTGTTTGAGCCCCAAACATACTTTAGAACACGGCCTTGAAAGACCTGCCAGGGTGCTGCTACCAAGAGGACCCAGAAAATATATGGATAAAAGTTGTTTAGTAATACAGTCATTTTAACTGCAGCAATCCGACCCAGCCACAAGATAAAGAGGGGCTGCCAGTGTGACCCTGGATAGCAAGCAATTGTGTTTAGTTTGAAAATGATTGCCAAGCTATTGCTAGACTTCACAAATGTATTGCACAATTGCAGCAAGTCTGCATTGCATGACTCCAGATCAACTTTTTTTGGAAACATTCTCCAAATCTGCTGCAAGTTCTGGTTCAGTTATGCTGTGCAATAGTCATCCCACCACAGGGGTCACTGTGGCTGAATTTCCATGTTGTAGGCTCAGCATTGCAACTTTGCTCTTGCTAGAGACTTGCCATGCATATTTGCTACAAATTGGAAAAGTGTCAGCTAAAACTTGTGCTTGAAGTGCTCTGTAAAACTTGCCAGTGAATATGTGCAGAAAGTTACAATTCAACACTGCCACACATTTGTGGGAATTTTTGCTTGCTACCTGGGACATTAGCATAGTTAAGTGGTTCAGAATAGGGGGTTAATTGGCATGGGAAAGAGATAAAGGACAGCTGGTTAGTTTAATTCCTAAATAGGGAAGGTAGTTAGTGGCCCATTGGAATGAAGGTGGGCAATATCAGCCTTAGGCAGGGACACATTTAGAGCTTTAGATTTATGCTGATTCACTTCCAAGCCTAAAATGGAGGCATGTGTCAAATGCCTGACAAAGGGGGTCCTGTGAGGCTCTAAAACATTACACTCTAATGTGATGTGATCTTTCTGCAATAAAAACCTTTGAACGACATTTGAAGATCCTTGGTGTGCTGGAAAATATGTGCACTTACCTATAAAGGAACTGACAAAATGTTGAGGGCATGTGGTCTGGTATGGTTCATGAGGAGAGGTGCTAACTCACCCCACCCCTTTCCTGACCTGCCAGGCTGCATGCTCAGATAAGGGTCTGGTATGGATTTTGGGTGGGACCAAAATAGTAATGGGGTTGGGAAAGAGGGGGGAGAAAAAAAAGGGGAGGGAGGGGAGGAAAAAGTTAGGTATGTTTGGAGGTATGAGGAGAGGAGGGGAGAGAGGGGGGAGGAGTCACCTCCATCTCCCTCTGGGTATTGTTGTGGTTGATCTCAAATCCAGCAGGGTCACGTATAGGCATTAAGGGGGTACGGCCAATCTAGGGGGGGTACTGTAGGTCAAATTTAATTTGCATGATTATGGTTGTTCAATAGAAAGGGGATATACCATTGCATATGGTTTTCCTAAATTTAACTAGGAATTGTATTTAAATGGAAGAATTCTGAAGTCGTCTGGAAGTACGTCCAGCATGCCCACTTTGAGCTAAATTCAGTCAGTGTGTCCCAAGTTATGTGTATCAATTGCTCTATTTCTGCTATTTTGTGTATTCGATGATGCCATTCCTTGACTGAGGGGGGGGGGTGAGGAGAACCCCAGTGTAATGGTATTCACTGTTTTGCTGCGTCAACCATGTGCATGGATAATGATTTGTGATAGGTTTTGTGTGAAAGAGATGAATGGTGAAGGAGAAATTGTGCAGGGGAGTGTTCTAGTTCATAAGTGGTTACCATTGAGATATTGCATCTCACTTCATGCCAAAAGGGTTGGATCTGTGGGCATGACCACCATGTATTCAACAGCATACCCTTTTCTGAGCGGCATCGCCAGCAGTTCTCAGTCTTTTTCCTATGTATCTATTGTTCAGTAGTAAATTAATTATCCTGTGGACTTTTAATGCTTGGGTCTCCCACCAGTTTAATTGGATCATGTAAGGGTCAGTGTACAAAGAAATTCGAATTTTGTTTCATACGCGGGTTTGTGAAAAATTTATACAGAATTTGGAATGCATAATTTGAATTTAAATTGAATCTTTTGTAGTGGTATACACTTTGCAAATTGATCATGTGTTGGTGACAGATTATATATAGTTACATAGTTAATCTGGTTGAAAAAAAAGACACTAGTCGATCCAGTTCAATCAACATATAAAAAAAAAAATACACACACACACACAAATAGAAAACCTCCATATGCACTATCATATACGCACCATGGATCCAAAGAAAGGCAAAAAAAACAAATAAAGCAAGATCCAATTTGCTCAAGTGGGAAAAAAATGTTCCTGCCCCCTAAGGGGCCATCGGATATTCCCTTGATCAACTTTACCTATTAATATTAGTAACCAGTCATACTATGTCTATCTAGGAAAGAATCCAGGCCTTTTTTAAAACAACCTCCTGAACAGGCCAGAACCATCAGTTGAAGGAGCCTATTCCACATTTCCACAGCTATTATTGTGAAGAAGCCTTTCTGTATTTTGAGAATTAATCTCTTTTCCTCCAGATGTAAAGAGTGCCCCCTGGTCCTCCGTGATGATCTTAAGGTGAATTACTCTACACTGAGTTCCCTATATGGACCACTTATGTATTTATACAGTACATGTTAATCTCCTCTTCTCAAGAGAGAATAGATTCAGTTCAGTTAATCTTTCCTCATAGCAGAGCTCCTCCATGGCACTCATCAGTTTGGTTGCCCTTCTCTGCGCTTTCTCCAGTTCCCCGATATTCTTTTTGTAAACTGGTGTCCAAAACTGAACTGTGTATTCCAGATAAGGTTTAATAACGATTTGTACAGGGGTAAAATCATATGTTTCCCAATGTTGCCCATACCTATCTTAATATGAGAAAGGTTTTTGCTCTGATTGGCATTGCATGCCATTGTTAAAGCGTAACTCCACTTTTGGTGAGAGATAAACATTCCCCCTGGGTGATCTATATACATTGCAAGGATTTTCTTTCAATAGTTTTTATTGAGTTTTCATTGCAATCATTGTAACATCAGTATTAGTGTAACAGATTCATTGCATCAGGAACACAAATACATAGCAAAACATAATGCTTTAGACAACAACTAAATACTATGCACCCTTATTGGAGCTACTATGTCATCTGTAAATTCTGAAGGAGGGGGGCACTCCTCACCCCCGACACCCCACAAGGGATCTAGCTGTGCCAGGAAGTGAGGGGCTGCCCCTGTCTCCTTCTATTGATTCATATTGGAGTTGAAAAGTGTATAAACTGTGCAATTGCATAGTGTAGAATACTGGTAAACAAATACAGAGAATAAGAGTATATATGAGTAAAATTCCCTTTAGCAAAGATAAGACACAAACGCTGTTTTAAAGATTTTCCCTCAGGGGATGATGTGAAAATATTTAGGGATATTCATACTCCGTTCCTTACATGTTGTTCCCGAGTGGTTTTGATAGTGGTTTTGCTTACTGTGAGATTTAGTTCTTATATGCGTTTACCCACTGTGTACTGTGGGTTCGGTTCCTGAACTTAGAAACCTGGCGAAAATTGGATAGAGGGAGGAATATAGGTTGGAAGGATAAAGGAGGAGAAAAGAAGAAGGAAATAGAGATTCAGAAAAAAGGGGGATAGAATACAAGATTAGGTAGATGTCCTACTGGAGGACCCTTTTAAGTAGATTCGGATCAGATTACAGTGTTGGACGGGGATAAAGGCATATAGTCAGCCCACGGTTCCCAGGTGGCCTCAAACTTCTTGGCTGTATCTTGTAGAATACTGACCATCTTTTCCTGGGCCATGATCCATGAGAGCTT
Organism: Lithobates clamitans; assembly: GCA_037952925.1. NCBI lineage: Eukaryota > Metazoa > Chordata > Amphibia > Anura > Ranidae > Lithobates > Lithobates clamitans. Next base: position 3,184,993 of record JBBGZY010001149.1, on the reverse strand, counting down.
TTGTTTTGCCAAGGTACTGGAGACCGTGGGCTGTTTCCATGTCCTTGCCACTGTCAATTTAGCTCCTAATAGGATGAAGTGTATAGATAGATAACCCTGTGGTTTGTCTAATCATTGTAAAGATTCTGTCCTAAAATCCTCTTATTTTTGGGCATTCCCACCAGATATGTAGCATAGATCCCGTATGAGCGCAGCCTCTGAAGCACAGAGGTGAGGTCAATGTATAATTTCGCTAGCCTAGTGGGGACATGATACCAGCTTGTTAGAACTTTTAGGTCTGCCTCCATGAGAGGTGTGTTAAGAATACCTCGATTTGACCATGATATTACGTTGTGCCAGACATCCAAGTCCCATTCTTGGTTGAGATTTTTTTCCCAGGCTAACATATAGCTTGTTTCGGAATATGTTGCTGACAGTGACTCATATATCGCTGTGATCCCTCCTCTTTCCTCCGTGCTCTGGCCGCACCAATGTTTATACGCCATGATTACTGGTGGTAAGTAGGGATGAGCTTCGAGTTCGAGTCGAACTCATGTTCTACTCGAACATTGGCTGTTCGCAAGTTCGCCGAACAGCGAACAATTTGGGGTGTTCGCGGCAAATTCGAATGCCGCGGAACACCCTTTAAAAGTCTATGGGAGAAATCAAAAGTGCTCATTTTAAAGGCTTATATGCAAGTTATTGTCATAAAAAGTGTTTGGGGACCTGGGTCCTGCCCCAGGGGACATGGATCAATGCAAAAAAAAGTTTTAAAAATGGACGTTTTTTCAGGAGCAGTGATTTTATTAATGCTTAAAGTCAAACAATAAAAGTGTAATATCCCTTTAAATTTCGTACCTGGGGGGTGTCTATAGTATGCCTGTAAAGGGGCGCATGTTTCCTGTGTTTAGAATAGTCTGACAGCAAAATGACATTTTGAAGAAAAAAACACATTTAAAACTACCCGCGGCTATTGCATTGCCGACAATACACATAGAAGTTCATTGATAAAAACGGCATGGGAATTCCCCACAGGGCAACCCCGAACCAAAAAAAAAAAAAAAAAATGATGTGGGGGTCCCCCTAAATTCCATACCAGGCCCTTCAGGTCTGGTATGGATATTAAGGGGAACCCCAGCCAAAATTTTAAAAAAAAATTGACGTGGGGTTCCCCCTAAATTCCATACCAGACCCTTCAGGTCTGGTATGGATTTTAAGGGGAACCCCGCGCCAAAAAAAAAAAAAAAAAAACGGCGTGGGGTCCCCCCAAAAATCCATACCAGACCCTTATCCGAGCACGCAACCTGGCAGGCCGCAGGAAAAGAGGGGGGGACGAGAGTGCGGCCCCCCCCCTCCTGAACCGTACCAGGCCACATGCCCTCAACATTGGGAGGGTGCTTTGGGGTAGCCCCCCAAAACACCTTGTCCCCATGTTGATGAAGACAAGGGCCTCATCCCCACAACCCTGGCCGGTGGTTGTGGGGGTCTGCGGGCGGGGGGCTTATCGGAATCTGGAAGCCCCCTTTAACAAGGGGACCCCCAGATCCCGGCCCCCCCCTGTGTGAAATGGTAAGGGGGTACTTACCCCTACCATTTCACTAAAAAACTGTCAAAAATGTTAAAAATGACAAGAGACAGTTTTTGACAATTCCTTTATTTAAATACTTCTTCTTTCTTCTATCTTCTTTCATCTTCTGGTTCTTCTGGCTCTTCTGGTTCTTCCTCCGGCGTTCTCGTCCAGCATCTCCTCCGCGGCGTCTTCTATCTTCTTCTCCTCGGGCCGCTCCGCACCCATGGCATGAGGGGGGAGGCTCCCGCTCTTCTCTTCATCTTCTTCATCTTCTTCTTCTTCTTCATCTCTTCTTCCTTCTTCTCTTCTTCATTTCTTCTCCGGGCCGCTCCGCAGCCATGCTGGCATGGTGGGAGGCTCCCGCTGTGTGACGGCGTCTCTTCGTCTGATGGTTCTTAAATAACGGGGGCGGGGCCAGCCGGTGACCCCGCCCCCCTCTGACGCACGGTGACTTGACGGGACTTCCCTGTGACGTCACGGGGAATGCCACAGGGAAGTCCCGTCATGTCCCGTGCGTCAGAGGGGGGCGGGGTCACCGGGTGGCCCCGCCCCCCGTTATTTAAGAACCGTCAGACGAAGAGACGCCGTCACTCAGCGGGAGCCTCCCACCATGCCAGCATGGCTGCGGAGCGGCCCGGAGAAGAAATGAAGAAGGAAGAAGAGATGAAGAAGAGAAGAAGGAAGAAGAGAAGAAGAAGAAGAAGAAGAAGATGAAGAAGAAGATGAAGAAGAGAAGAAGATGAAGAGAAGAGCGGGAGCCTCCCCTCCCATGCCATGGGTGCGGAGCGGCCCGAGGAGAAGAAGATAGAAGACGCCGCGGAGGAGATGCTGGACGAGAACGCCGGAGGAAGAACCAAAAGAGCCAGAAGAACCAGAAGAAGATGAAGGAAGAAAGAAGAAGCATTTAAATAAAGGAATTGTCAAAAACTGTCTCTTGTCATTTTTAACATTTTTGACAGTTTTTTAGTGAAATGGTAGGGGTAAGTACCCCCTTACCATTTCACACAGGGGGGGGGCCGGGATCTGGGGGTCCCCTTGTTAAAGGGGGCTTCCAGATTCCGATAAGCCCCCCGCCCGCAGACCCCCACAACCACCGGCCAGGGTTGTGGGGATGAGGCCCTTGTCTTCATCAACATGGGGACAAGGTGTTTTGGTGGGCTACCCCAAAGCACCCTCCCAATGTTGAGGGCATGTGGCCTGGTACGGTTCAGGAGGGGGGGGGCCGCACTCTCGTCCCCCCCTCTTTTCCTGCGGCCTGCCAGGTTGCGTGCTCGGATAAGGGTCTGGTATGGATTTTTGGGGGGACCCCACGCCGTTTTTTTTTTTTTTTGGCGCGGGGTTCCCCTTAAAATCCATACCAGACCTGAAGGGTCTGGTATGGAATTTAGGGGGAACCCCACGTCAATTTTTTTTTAAAATTTTGGCTGGGGTTCCCCTTAATATCCATACCAGACCTGAAGGGCCTGGTATGGAATTTAGGGGGACTCCCACATCATTTTTTTTTTTAATTTTGGTTCGGGGTTGCCCTGTGGGGAATTCCCATGCCGTTTTTATCAATGAACTTCTATGTGTATTGTCGGCAATGCAATAGCCGCGGTAGTTTTAAATGTGTTTTTTCCTTCAAAATGTCATTTTGCTGTCAGACTGTTCTAAACACGGGAAACATGCGCCCCTTTACAGGCATACTATAGACACCCCCCAGGTATGAAATTTAAAGGGATATTACACTTTTATTGTTTGACTTTAAGCATTATTAAAATCACTGCTCCTGAAAAAACGGCCGTTTTTAAAACTTTTTTTTGCATTGATTCATGTGCCCTGGGGCAGGACCCAGGTCCCCAAACACTTTTAATGACAATAACTTGCATATTAGCCTTTAAAATTAGCACTTTTGATTATTCATGTTCGTGTCCCATAGACTTTAACGGTGTTCGCGTGTTCAAACAAATTTTTTTCCTGTTCGCATGTTCTGGTGCGAACCGAACAGGGGGGTGTTCGGCTCATCCCTGGTGGTAAGGGTTTGGATTTACAAATAGAATTTAGCAAGTAAGAGATCTGGTGATATCTAAATTGTTCAGATTGTGGCATTTCTTGATGCAATGGTTTAGGGTGAGCGGGCCTGTGGAATTAAAGAAGTGTCCAATTCTATACAACCCCTTGTCCATCCAGCAGTGAAATGCCCTGATCTTCATTCCATGGGGGAAATTGGGGATTATGGAAGAGGCGTGCTAGATTGGAGAGACTAACTCGGGGTGAGTTTTAAGTTTGTCCCAAAGGGTAAGGCAGTGCGATAATGTTGGAGGGTCATTGTTTGGGGTGCATCCACAGCAGGAAATCCAGTGCAAAGCGTGGAGCTGCTTCCCTTTCCATATGTACCCAATCAGGCTTTGCTAGTCTGGAGTAGATAGATGATATCTGGGCTAACTGGGAAGCCTGGTAGTACCAGATAAGGTTTGGCAACCCCAGCTCCCCTCATTTGCCGGCTCGTCTGTGGCCTTTCCAGGCCATAATTTCACGTGAAGTCCCTAAACCCTCCCCTCATTATTTACTTAAAGAGGGATGGAAGTGCGCGTTTCGCTCTGCCTTTCAACTTGGCTATATTTTTTGCCATGCATTGACCTTTTGTTTGCTTCCCCTGAGTTTAACTGCCTTAACCTACTACCAATTATACTTTTTTACTTGCCAATACCCTGTTATTTTTTCAATACTAGATATTTACTTTGGTTTGTTTATGGTGGTGGCGGACAATGCATCCAGAGACTTGGGCTTCCTCCTATCCTGGGAGCTGTGAAGCGCCTGTCGGCTCCTCCCCCCTCCCCTCTCTGAATGGGGGGATGTGCCACCACTGCGCGTCAGCTTCATGCATTCCACATCGGACATGCATGCCCTATGGACGCTTGCACGCTCGATTTTTTTGGTGTCCATATTTGCACACTACGAGGATGGGGCAATGATGCTGATTGGCCGGGCACTTCAGTGCCCATTCTGGGGCGCCTTTCGTCCCTCCCCTGTGTGTGCGGCGTGACGTTGGTGGGCAGTCCCCGTGGTGGCACCTATAAAGGCCTATACTCTGCGACGCTGATCCTTGAGGCTCCCACTACACTGGTTGTCATGCTCGCCTGGGGACTGAGATTGTCTTCCTCCTCCTTATTGATTCACTTCACTCTTCAGGTACCATTCACCTCTGTGCACTGTCCCACCTGCCCTCTCCCACACAGTTTATCACGCTGTGTCTCTCCCATTTCTCTGCCCCTGGTTTCCCCTTCCTTTCCTCCAGCAATCACTTGCACCCACTCCAGGGTCACTCTAGTTTAGTTTGCATTCCATTTCATCATGCTCCTATCCCCATCCCCCCTCCCCCCTCTCCATCACCACTCTCATTCCTATTCATTCACATACCCCAGTCCACCTCCCTTGCGGTTACCTTTTTGTTTTTTTTTTTCACTTTTTTTCACTTCCCACCCAGGTTGGGTTCATGCCAGCCTTGGGTGGTGCCTGGCAGGTTGTCGCCGCTGATCCATCCACCCCAGCTCCTGGAGGGTAGTGCCTCCGAGTGGCCGGCGATGCCCGGCACTCAGCCACCATCACACGAACCTCAGTGCATAAGCATGTACCTTGTGTGGGGTTCTTCTTATTACCCCACCCCTGTTTCATGTCTGCAATCACCAGACTATTCTCATACTATGTCTTTTATTCTGGATAAGACACGCACTTTCTCCTGACGAGTGGCACTTCAGCCACGAAACGCGTAGAGCCACCAAATGTTGTGTTCTTTATTCATTTTACCCAAGTCTATTTAATTGTTATACAATGTTCACCCCACAGGATACTGAGACTACTTGTCATGCATGCACTACCTTATATTTTATGGTTTTATGCTTTCATCAATTTGGTGTACTGTGGAATATTGTTACATTCATATTACCATGTTTCTCATCATGTATCTTATCATGTACCTTTGTTGCTATCATGTCAATTGCTAGTATTTTTTTCTACTTGGAACTATTGTTACCATTTTATGCATGTGATATCCTTTATGAATCCAATAAATTTTCCCAATTGTTCACCAATTCTATCTCATTGCATTCACGCACTTCATGTAAAGTCCCACCTTCGTCGCTTTCCCCATTTTGATTATTACAGGGATGGAAGCACATGACCTTACCAGGCCATGGCTTCATCTAAAGTCCCAAGGGATGGAAATTTCACGTAAAGTCCCTAAACCCTCTCCTCATTATTAACCTGTGGAAGGGTTTGGATTTACAAATAGAATTTAGGAAGTGAGAGATCTGGTGATATCTAAATTGTTCAGATTGTGGCATTTCGAGTGTCTTGATGCAATGTTTTAGAGTGAGCGGGCCTGTGGAATTAAAGAAGTGTCCAATTCTATACAACCCCTTGTCCAGCCAGCAGTGAAATGCCCTGATATTCATGCCTGGGGGAAAATGGGGATTATGGAAGAGGTGTGCTAGCGGACGGATTGGAGAGACTAACTCAGGGTGAGTTTTAAGTTTTTCCCAAAGGGTAAGGGAGTGAGATAATGTTGGAGCTAGGATTGCAGGTCATTGTTTGGGGTGCATCCACAGCAGGAAATCCAGTGTAAAGTGTGGGGCTGCTTCCCTTTCCATATGAACCCAATCAGGCTTTGCTAGTCTGGAGTAGATAGATGATATCTGGGCTAACTGGGAATCCTGGTAGTACCAGATGAGATTCGGTAACCCCAGCCCCCTCGTTTGCGCGCTCTGAATAGGACCCCTTTAGCCAGATGATGTCCTTTGGACCCCCAAACAAATGTGATAATTTTCACCTGGAAGCGTCTTAATTGAGTTTAGTTGATGGGTATGGGTAGGGATCTAAACAGATACAGGATTCGCGGGAGAAAGATCATTTTGATTGAATGCACCCTTCCTATCCATGATAGGTTGAGTCTGGACCAGTTTTGCATACCCAATTTGAGTTTTTTAAAGATTGGCGGATAATTTGTAGCATAAATTTGATCTATCTTGGTTGGTAGGTTCACCCCTAGGTAGGAAATAGTGGAGTCTTTCCATGTGAAACTAAAGTGACTTTTTATGGTTCAATTAGTTTTTATTGATTTTAAACAGGTTTATAACAAAAGAAGAAATACAACAAAAATAGAGACCAGACATGAAATCACTTGGCTTACCCAAGTGCACTAATTTATAACATTCAGACTAGTGCAATCAATTGTCAAGACCTATATACTTTACATTGTTTCATTCTCTGTAGGTCCTAAGTATGAGACATTAGTTTGCAAGTCATTAAGTACCCTGGTCTAGGAAGCCCCAATGGGGATCTTCTGCTTCCGCAGACTCAGGGCACTGTGGAAAATAACTAAAATAAAAATGTGCAAACGTAACATCTGCTATAAAGTGCACAAACTTGCAAAGTGTAAGGAGTGGAGGACAAAAATAATCCTCCACTGAGGGAGGGGCGGTTATTGAAATAGATTGCATTTATATAGGTCTTATAAATTCTGGAAGAAGAAGTTAGAAGTAAGAAAAGAAAAGAGAAAGAGGAAGGAACAGAAATATTCAGTAGAAGAACAAGAACAAAAAAGAAAAAGGGGGGAGGGGAGGGGGAGACAGCGAGCCTCACTCTGTAGAACAAACCAGAAATGGGGTTCAGCCCACGTTTTACTGGTATACCGTGTGTGACCATTAGGGTGGGTTCGTGTTCTTCAATCTCTGTTTAAGTTTGTCTGAAGTGGAGTAATGCCTCCAGACACTCCAGATGTATGAAAATTTAGCTTGTTTGTCCAGGATATTGGCCTGCATTTCCTCCATTAGCATTATATTGTTTATTTCATTGACCCAGAGGGGGAGTTGGTAGATTTCCAGTGTCTGGGACTGAGCTGTCTCCCTGCACTCATAAAAAACTTCAAAAGACTATTTTTCTGTGGTTTTACGGCTCCGGGGAAAATAGACAGGAGGGCAATGGCGGGAGAAGGCATAAGGGGTTTATCATAGATCTCTGAATAAATGTGAAAAATCTGTGTCCAAAATGGTAAAAGCCTATCGCATTCCCACCAGATGTGCAAATAAGTACCTCTCTTGGAATTGCATCTCCAGCACGTATCTGAATTGGCCGGGAACATCATCCTGAGTGTTGTGGGGACCCGGTACCACCTTGAGAGGACTTTATAGTTCTTCTCCTGCATATAGCTCGAGATCGAGGTCTTGCTTGTGAAAAGAAAGGCCTTCCTCCAGTCCGCCTCAGATATATCAATTCCGACCTCTGCTGACCATTTTGTTGTGTAAGTAGGAAGGACATCGTGTATGTGTTCTGAGATTTGTTTGTGTATAAGTGATAAGGGGTGTCTTGGGGTTTCCGGTAAGATGCATAATTGTTCAAATCCTGTTAAAGGTCTATGAGTTAAGTTAGAGTTGTGTAGTTGTTTGCAGTATTCGTTTAAATGTCTGCGGGTGAGCCAGGTCACCCTAGAGGTTGTATCTGTGAGGGCCGAAGCAAATATACCCAAGGTGGGGTCTACAAATTGTCGTGCAGTGGGCCAATGCTCTCTAGAGTAGTTGTCTATGGAGTTTATGGAGTGGCCCTCCGGAAATTTAGGGTTATCAAACAAAGGGGTGAGTGGGCTGGGTTCCGAGGATAGAGCATAGGTGAGTTTCCTACGATACCAGATCGTCAAGGCGTCTCTCGTGAGGGGGGACAATGCCGCTATCGATTTGAATGAGCGGTCGTATCCCCATAGGAGGGCTCTGAGGTCATGTATGGCTAGGTCTTGCTCCACAAATGTGGTAGCTTTGGTCATGGGTTGAGGAAACCACTCAAGGATACGGGAGATTACTGTAGATGTGTGATATAGCTCAAAGTCAGGTAAACCCAGCCCACCTTTTATAATGGGGGAGGTCAGGAGTTTATGCTTCAGCCTCGGGTGTCTGCCCTTCCAAACAAAACGGATAGCCATTGATCTTAGGGAGCGGAAAAAGGCAGGGGGGAGGACTATGGGGAGGGCCTGAAACAAGTATAGGAGTTTGGGAAGGATGTCCATTTTTAGTGTATTGATACGGCCCATCCAAGATACCGCTAACTCTGTTCGTTCTTCCGATAAATGTCTGAGCTTTAGAAGGAGGGGGCCAAAGTTCAGGGCATAAATATCCGAAAAATTTTTCGGGATGGCTGTACCTAGATAGGAAATGGAGTTCTGTTTCCATTGAAATGAAAAGTTTGATTGGAGGGTTGAGAGTGTGGGTTGTGATAAAGATATGTTTAGGGCCTCAGTCTTGGAGATGTTTAATTTATAGTTACTAAAGCGACCGAATCTGTCTATCTCTGTTAGTATAGAGGGTATGGATATGTGGGGTTTGGTTACATACAGGAGTAGGTCATCGGCGTAAAGAGAGAGTTTATAGTGAGATGAAGGGGTCTGGATGCCTTTTATGTTGGGGTTCGATCTAATGGCTTGGGCAAGGTGTTCTATGACTAGGGCAAACAGGAGAGGGGAAAGGGGGCAGCCCTGCCTAGTGCCGTTAGTGATCGTAAAATTCTGTGATTGGGTGCCGTTCACTAGGACAGTAGCTGAGGGTCTAGAGTAAAGAGCCATGATGCGTGCTAACATTTTCGGGCCAAGGCCTATTTGGGAGAGGGTGGATTGGAGAAAAGACCAGCTGACCCTATCAAAGGCCTTCTCCGCGTCACAAGAGAGAAGGCAGGTTGGTATACGGTGGCGCTGGGCAAAAGTAATTAAGTGTATGGTCTTGGTGGTGTTGTCCCTGGCCTCTCGGCCTGGGACAAAACCAACCTGATCTTTATGTATTAAATTTGGTAGTAGGGGGGAGAGACGGTTAGCAAGTATTTTGGCATATAACTTTAAATCAATATTTAAGAGAGATATCGGTCTATAGTTGGAACATATGGACGAGTCTTTTCCAGTCTTAGGGATGACCACTATTTGGGCTTGAAGGCTAGATGTGGAGAGAGCAATATTATCTTCTAGAGAGTTAAAAGCTCTCGCTAATAAAGGGGAGAGTTGTGTCACAAAGATTTTATAGAAACGGGAAGAGAACCCGTCAGGTCCAGGGCTCTTACCATTCTTGAGGTTTTTAATGGCAGAGAGGAATTCTGTATCGGATAAGGACTCCTCTAGGTCTTGTGAATCTGATGTAGGGAGAGTTGGAAGGGCTGTCTCTTGAATATAAGAAGCTAGGTCAGGTGGTGAGGATGAGGATAGGGGAGTCTGGGGGGTAAGGTTATACAGAGCTGAGTAGTACTGGCGGAATTCTTCAGCAATGGCCGAGTTCTGCCTGATTTTGCCTTTAGTGGGAGAATTTATGAATGGGATGGGTGTTCTCTTTTGGCGGGGTTGAAGGGTGGATGCGAGATGTCTACCGCACTTGTTGGCTTGAGAATAATAAGTGAATCTGCCTTTGTCCCTAGCTATGAGAGATTTCTCTGCGTAGATGCGCAGGAGGTCTCTCCTGGCATTGGTGAGGTCAATGAGTGTCGTGTCAATGGGATTTTGTTTGTGTGAGTCTTCTAGGGTGGCGATGGTGGTAAGAAGACGTTTCGTGTCTGCTATGCGCGCGTGTTTAAGTCTGGAGCCGTGCTGCATAAATTTACCCCTGAGCACACATTTAAGAGCCTCCCATTTCGTGAAAGGGTTAGTGGGGTCGTGAGTGTGGTCCGCCACAAAGTGTTTAATAGTCTGTGATATATCTTGAGAGCACACCAGGTCATTTAAGAGATTGTCATTCAATCTCCAGGACGAGTTTCGGTTGCGTGTTGGTGTGCGTCCCAAGCTAATGTGGATAGGGGCGTGGTCAGACCACAAAGAGATCCCGATAGATGCTGACGGCGAGAAGTCTAGTAAGGATTGTGAGATAAAGAGATAATCTAGTCTCCCGTAAGTGGCGTGTACTGATGAGTAAAAGGTGTAATCTTTGGTGGAAGGGTGTAACATACGCCACACATCCACCAAAGATAAGTCAGATAGGAGGGTTCTGATTTTGGTCAGAGAGGTCGGAGAGATCGAGGACTTACCGGTTGAGGAGTCAAGACGAGGTATCAAGGTGGCATTCAGGTCCCCTCCCAGGATCACGTTGACCGTACCAAACTTTTTCAGACAAGCGATGACGGAGGAGAGGAATTGTTGCTGGTTCTGGTTAGGAGAATACACGTTAATAACAGTGTATATAATATTTTTGTATGACAATTTAAGAAAGATATATCTGCCTAGCGGGTCGATATACGAATCAAGCACATCAGGAGTAAAGGATGCGTGGAAGGCTATAGAAACCCCCTTGGATTTTGCTGAGGGATTGGAGCTATGGAACCAAGTGGGGTATCTTTTATAAGGGATTTGCGGGATTTTGTCTGACCTAAAATGGGTTTCCTGTAGAAGCAGGATTTGAGTCCGCATTTTGTGGAAATGAAAAAGAATTTGTCGTCTCTTCTCAGGAATATTAAGACCCCTGCAATTTAGTGAGGAAATTTTCAAGGCGGTTTCAGATGCCATAGGAAAATTGTGTTAATGGACAAAAAAAAAACAGGTAGAAGGGAGGCTCGCTGTCTTCCTAGATAAATAAAAGGGGGTTAGGGGAGGGGAAGGGGGACATCTAGTGGTGAGAAGAAGGAGAGAGTTGCAGTTGAGAGAATTGAAAGAGGAAAAGAAAAAGAGGAGAGAAAGAAGGAGAAAAAGAAAAAAGGGCCAATATGGCTTCACTAATGATGTTGTCAGCAACGTATCAGCTAACACCCCGAAGGACGCTGAATGACCTAAGTGGGGGAACAGTGGTCAACACAGGGGGGAGCCCACACACGCCGGGCTATAGAGTTTGAAAAAAAACAAAAGGGAACATGATGGCTCTGTATATTAACTTAAACTGGTAACAATGAACATAACATTTCAAGGCCCTGCATGTCTAGGTAGGTTAAAGACTGTGCTGCTGACCTCCTAGGAGAGAATATCCCCCAAAGGTTTCAGATTGAATGTATTGCATACAGGGCCTTTACTCCAGCAACATGGGGTGAAGGGGAGGGAGGGGGGGTGGGTTGGGGGAGAGGGATGAGAGAGGATGGGACAATACATGGAGTTTGAAGGGCAGTGTCCTTGAAACGGGACACCGCACGTCAAAGATAACAGGGAACATAAACTGTAGTATAAGTCCTATAGTTAGGAAGAAAAACATATTGTGTTAGTCATTTAAATGTCCCAATGAAAATGTAACCGGGGACACCGCCACCGATTAGGAACCTGTGGGAGAAATGGAACAGAGGAAAAAAAAAGGATGTGAAATAATCGAGGAGAGAGTTCATCCTTCGGTCGCCGCAGAGAAGTCAGGCTTGGGTCGTTTGCTCTTCTTCGATCGTTTCTGCCAACCTGGCGCGGCTTTGAATCCTGGAGTGGCGGCATGAAGAGGCCAATCTGGGATGGAAATCTGTGGCAGTTCGAAAGTTCCCAGAAACTTAGGTAGATCACCTAGCGTGCGAAAAGTCGCAGATTTTCCTTCATGGGATGCAGACAGGTTGAAGGGGAAACCCAGCGATATTTAATCTGCTTGGCTTGAAGGGCCCCGGTAAGAGGCTTCAGGGCTCGTCGCATGTCCAGGGTCAATTTAGATATATCAGGGAGGAGAGACACTGGGGTTTCGTTAAAGTAGATGGCTGCTTGAGCACGTGCGGCTTGCATGATGGCGTCTTTAACTGCATAGAAGTGTACTCTGCAGATCACATCTCTGGGGTGTTCCAGGTTTGGATTTTTAGGGCCTAGGGCTCTGTGTACCCGGTCTAGCTCCAGCGGGTCGTCTTTATCTTTCTGGAGGAGGTCATTAAAGATGGCTGTGACAGCCGGAGCAAGGTCCTTGGTTTCAACCGATTCAGGCAGACCGCGTATGCGTATGTTGTTACGTCTGGCTCTGTTCTCTTGGTCGTCTTGGTGGTACATCAATTGCTGTATCTGCAGAGTGTGCTCATGTAAAATAATGTCATGCGTTTGTAGAGTGGATGCAGTTTCCTCCATGGTGTGTTCTACCTCCTCCATTCTGTGAGTGAAGTCTCTGCGGAGCTCAGACATCTCTTGTTTATATGAGCGCTCCAAGCGTTGTACGTAGGCCTCAAAATCATGTCTGGTGGGGAGTGCTTTGATATATGCTTCCATGTCCCATTCTGTGTAAGATCTGTGGGATTCAGGGGAATGGCAGGCTGAGCGGGTGGATCCAGCTTCAGAATCAGGGGGAGATCGGGCCCTTTGCCTGGTTTTCATGTGTGGTGTGGAGCGCTGTGAGGCAGCTCCTTGTGAGGCAGCATGTGAGCCTGAGGTCCGGGCGGGCGCCATCTTGGACGAGGGGGGGCCGGAGCGGTTGTGGCCCAAGTGTGTAAAGAACCGGTCTATGTCCCCTTCGGGATGTGGATCGGGGGTTCGGTGCCTGTCTCCCCCACCCTTCCTCCCCATAACAGACCTGGATGGCGGTGCTGGGAAGCGCTAAGAGCCTCGTTTGTGCCGGCGTGTGCGGGAGCTCCTAAGGAGAGCGTCTTACTCCTCCATGCGTCAGGCCACGCCCCCCCCTAAAGTGACTTTTTAACCGTGAAGCTAGTGGATCTGGTATATTTATGTTGAGGAGCTGTGATTTTGATAGATTGACTTTGAGTCCTGATATATTTCCAAAGTCCGCCAAAAGATGACAGACATTTGGAAATGAAATAAATGGAGATGTGAGGAAGAGGAGTAGGTGATCAGCAAAGAGTGCACACTTGTGGGTATATGGGCCACAGTGTACCCAATGGATGTCTGAGATACTTCTGACTGCAATCGCTAATGTTTCGATCGCTATAGCAAAGATCAGGAGGGGATAGTGGGCAACCTTGTCTCATACCTGTAAGATCTGAAATGGTTCTGAGTAATATCCCTGAGGTTTCGGGCTTCAGGGGCCGAGTATAACGCTTTTAGGATGTTTGTGATGCTCTGTCTGAATTCCCATCATTGTAAGATATTGAATAGGTATGGCCAGGACACAGAATCAAAGGCTTTGTGTAAGTCTATAGATAATAGAAGTCCCTCCTGTGGTTGCCCACTTTCCCAGCCCGATCTCAGCAGCAAGATAATATCTATTGCCCGTCTGATCTGATCTGGTCCTTGTCTGCCCGGAATAAAACATACTTGGTCCTTATGTATTTATAGACTTATAAACGAGGATACTCTGTCCGCCAATATCTTGGTTAGGATCTTCAGATCATTATTGATCAGTGTGATGGGTCTATATAGTTACTAACTTTTCCCAGAGCTGTCTATGGTTTTGGGATTACTGTAATAAAAGCCGAGTTGAGTGAACTATCCAATGTGGTCCCTTTCCTCAAGGCACTAAAGAAGCGTGTTAAGTATGGGGCTAGACTGGATGTGTACGTTTTATAATATGGGTTTGAGAAACCATCTGGTCCAGGAGCTGATCCCTTTTTCAAGTTTTTCTTTCAATAGACTTTTATTGAAGTATCAACAATGGTAATATAACATTGTACAGTGAGAACAGTTATTAGAATTCCAAATAATAAACATTGTGTTCAACATGTGCAACAGATCAGTAACAAACAAGGTCCTACGTGCGTAGTTTGCTCATCGAGTAGCCTTCACCAGAACCTGAAGAAGGAGAGAACTCCTCAGTCTCAACACCCCTAAAGGGATCTAACTGTATTGGGGACCGAGGGGTGTCACCTCCTCAGTAAGCAGCTCACTCGTCTGTTGCCCATTTTCTGACTGGCTAGCAAGGGGCAATCGCTTGGGGAGACCAGAGCTGTGAGCCGAGTGGAAGATAATTGGAGTCATCCCCATAGTGTCTTATAGAGTTCTGCTGCACTTCACATCTGTGACCTATCTAAAACAAGGCCATACCCAAGGATCAAACTTATACAATAAAGGGATAGAGAGAACAGAAAAGTTTATAGGAAGGGAAAGAGAAAGAGAGATGATGATGTAGTGTCAGAAGACGGAGTGGTACTCGTTCCTTTGCACCTAACCAGATGGGGTAGTATGGTCCAGTGTCCCGGAAATGTAATCGGACCAGGGTTTCCAGAGAGTGTCATTTCTGTCTACAGTTTTTCAGAAGGATGCTGACTGTTTTTTCCTGAGCCATAATCCAGGATATCTTTCTCTTAACTAACAGAAATGAGACCGTGGGCTGTTTCCAAGCTCGAGCTATGGTTAATTTGGTGCCGAGAAGGATGAACTTAATAAGGTTTTGGGCTAATTTCGGTACCCCGGGGTTAGAGAAGTTTATTAATGCATACTGTGGGGTTTTTGGAATGGGTAACTTTGTCATTTTCCTAATATTATGGAATATTTTGTTCCATAGATCCCTGATTTTGGGGCATTCCCACCAGACATGTATCATGGAGCCATTATGTCCGCAGTTGTGAAAGCATAGGGGGGATGCGTTCGAGTAGATTTTGGCTATCCTTAAGGGAACCATATACCATCTCATTAAGATTTTTAAATTAGCTTCAAATAATGCTATGTTGAGAATGCCCTTTGAAGCTGCGACAGCAGCTCTGTGCCACTCAGTTAGGGTCAATTGTTGCTGTAGGTCATTCTCCCATTCTAGCATGAAGAGCATTTTGAAGTCAGCCCTAGCAAGTGCTCTATAAATCACTGTTATCCCCCCTCTGCTCCATGGCCTGACCACACCACAATTCATATTCTGTGATAGATAGAGGTTTGTGTATGGAGGGCCCTAAAGACCTAATAAAATGGGAGATTTGTTGGAGTCTAAACCTTTCCAACCTTGGCATATCAAGTTTACTGGTACAGTGGACAAAGGTAAGAGGACCTGCCGGGTTAACAAAGTGACCAATCCTGTAAAGTCCTTTATCTAGCCACCACTATAAGGCTTTAATGTCCTTTCCAGGTGGGAACAGAAGGTTTCTGAAAATGTGGGATAAAGGGCGCCAGTGAAAGATCAGATGTGGAGTATTTTTAAGGGAATCCCAAAGTGTTATGGAATGAGAAAGTGTGGGTGCTAGGATGGCCAGTCTAGTCTTGGCTGGACACCAAAGTATATAGTCTAGAGTATAGTGAGGAATGGTCTGCCTTTCCATATATACCCAATCAGGGCGAGAAATTTTAGAATATATAGTGGATAGTTGGAATATTTATGCCACTTAATAATACCAGAGTAGGTTTGGAACACCTACTCCAACCTGATCCCTACTGCGAAAGAGAGTCCCTTGGCAATCATATGCCCCTTAGCTCCCCATATAAACCCTAATGATTTTCGATTGGAAATTCCTGAGACTGTCCCTGGGTATGGGGATAGGAAGTGATCTGAAGAGATAAAGAATGCAAGGTAATAGGGTCATTTTTACAGAATTCACCCTGCCTAGCCAGGAAAGGCCCAGTTTACCCCAAATTAGGAGGTCTTCCTCCAGTTTGTGAAAGATCGCTTGGAAATTAGCCGAGTGGAGTTTGTCTATAGTGGCAGTCAAGTTACACCCTAAGTAGAGGAGCGCTGTCTCAGTCCACCCAAACCTGAAGTTGTTTTTAAGTTGAGAGACCAAATGGGCTGGCAGATAAATATTGAGAGCTAAAGCTTTTGAATAGTTAAAAGTCATCCAGTACCCTGCAAATATTGGGTAGGGAGGTGATTGGAAAGGATATAAAGAGCAAGATATCATCAGCGAACAGTGCACATTTGTGGTTTTGTGGTCCACATTGCACCCCTTGTATATCAGGGTTGTCTCTGATAGAAATGGCTAAAGTCTCGATGACCATGGCAAAGATTAATGGGGGCAAAGGGCATCCCTGTCTTGTACCATGGAGGATTGGGAAGGAGTCTGAATAATTTCCCTGCATCTTAATTTTCGCTTCCGGATTGGAGTAGAGCGCACTTATTACGTTCATAAAGAACTAACCAAATCCCCATTTTTGTAAGGCAGGGACCAGAAAAGACCAGGAGACGGAATCAAACGCCTTCATGAGATCCAGCGAGAGCAGGAAACCCTTTTGCTGGGGGCCCCCGTCCCATCCCGATCCCAAAAGTGAAACAACATCGATTGCCCTCCTGATCTGGCCCAGACCCTGCCACCCAGGTATAAAGCCAACTTGATCCTTGTGAATGTAAAGGCCAATGAAGTTGGATATCCTGTCAGACAAAATTTTTGTTGTGCAACTAGGGTTCTTGCCTGGCTTAGGGATCCCTATAATGAATGCTGAGTTTGATGCCTTATCGAGAGGAGTTCCAGAATGTGGACCAAGCTAAATATGGAGAGAGTATTGGGGAGAAATGCTACATTACGGTACAGAGAAGCCATCAGGGCCTGGGGCTGAGTTATTTTTAAGGTTTTTAATGACCTGTGCGACTTCTTCTGTCAAGATCGGAGTCTCTAACTCATCCCTGTGCTGTTCCCTGATCTTCGGGATCTTCACAGATCCCCGAAAGGAGTCTATTAAGTCGGGGAAGGATTCCTTCCCCATCTTGCTATATAGAGTGTGGTAGAAGCCATGAAAGGCTTCCATATTTTTTGGGGGGGTTCTGTGTGATGGACCCGTTGCTCAATTTTATTTTGTGAAGAGTATAGGATCTTATTTTAGGAGTCAACCTTCGTACCTATAGATAACCTAGCTTGTTTTTTTTGTGGGAAACCCCCCTCCATCTGAGATTTTTTGCCGCTATCACGGTGAGAGCTAGATTCAGGGCTGTGCATGCCGATTCCAGTCTCTTTGCAGAGCCTGATGAAGGTTTTAATTTATGTATTTTGCTTAGGGGGGAAAATTCCTTCTCTAGCCTGTCAATGTCTAACTTGCGAGCTTTGCGTAGTCTAGAAGAGATTTGGATTAGTTTACCCCTAATTGCGGCTTTATGTGCTGCCCACAGAGTGGACAGGGAGATGTTGTCAACGTCGATCAGAAAGAAGTATTACTGAAAATGTTTTTCGATTTCGCGAACATGAGTGGGGTTTCTGAGGATGGAGGCATTTAATCTCCAGTTATATCCCGGATGTTGAGTTGACCTGACGTTCAATGTCAGTAGGAGAAGGGAATGGTCCGACCAGGCAGAGTCTCTAATGGCTGACCCATGCACCAGCGGTACATGTTTTTGCAGTAGAAAGAAATTATCAATTCTAGAGAAGGAATGATGGGGGTTGGTGTAGTGCATATAGTCCCACGCCCTCGGATTCATTTCCCTCCAGATATCCACCAGCCCTTGGTGGTATATCTGTCTAGCCACATTAATACTCTGCCTGGTAGGACGAATTTGGTCTTTGCCCAGGGGACGAGTTTTATCCATTCCCATGTCAAAGGCTAGGTTGGAGTCTCCTTCATAAATGACCAGGCCTTCAGTAAGTGGTGCAAGGGTGTGGAATAGTGATTTGAAAAACTTTGACTGCCCCTTATTTGGTGCATAATACGAGATGAAGGAGTAAAGTTGATCCTTTATGAAAACCTTTACAAGCAGAAATCTGCTCTCCAGGTCCTTAAATTCAGACACCAGGGAGAACTAAGTTTTGCTGGAGAAGAATGGGTCTACTCCTTTAGTCTTGTTGTCAGAGTTGGCTAGGTAAAATCTGGGGATGTTGGCATGAATGAATGAAGGGGTATACGATTTAGGAAAGTGTGTTTCCTGCAGGAACAGTATATCTATCATTTGGTCATGATAATGTTGGAAGATTTTCCATCATTTCACAGGGGTGTTAAGTCCCTGCACGTTGTGGGAGGCAATGCAGAGGGCTGGTCTATGTGTGGTGGGATCAGCCATGGAGCAGTACAGAGGAGAAAGCGGGCGATCCCGGACCACCTACCTTCATAGCAGAGGCTGATCCTAGTGCGGAAGCTGCAAAAGGGTTCACCGTGTCATCCGTCAGTACCCTGCAAAGGAGTGAGACCACATCCGTCACTGAAAGAAAAATTAGAGAGAGAAGAAAAAGAGAGAAGACAGTAAGGAGAGTTGGTAGAAGTGAGCTCCGAGGAAGAGGTGAGATCATGCCCACCTCCCCCAGAGAAACAATCATTGTGTCCCCCAACTAGTGGGGGAGTTTCTGACCAGGAGTGGAAAAACCAAGACGTTTAATGACTCAGAGAGCGGGAGTAGGTGCATTGGACCCACTCTGTCCTCTGCACCCCTAGCTAATAGCCTGAAAACAAAAAACACAAACAGTCAGGGTATAGGCCCCATAGAAATTAAAACAGGTAGGCCGGGGACTGAGGGTAAATCAGAATATGGGGGAGATTAATGGGGAGTACAAAAAGTTTTTATGGGACCATGAACTGTAAGTCGGGTGTGGGGGCCGTGGGGGCCTGGATAAGAGTTGCAAGCCAAGGAAAGGGAGAGGGGAATGGGGTGAGGGAAGCCCAATGGTCCAGTCACTTCCCCCCTCATATTGGGGGGAAGGAGCTAGAAGGTTCCCTCTAGATGAGCAATGACTGCGCCCGTAGACTTAAAAGAAGGGGGAAAGAATTAGCTGGATAAATGTTCCTCCGGCGGAACCATGGACCGCTTTGTAGAGCAGACTGATTGAGTCCTGTCGATCAGTCCTGGGAGTCATGTAGGAAGTCCAGGGAGTCCTGAGGGTTGTCATGGCTAGTGTCAAAAGGGGTCCTCCCAGGATCTGTGGAAGTTCAGATGCACAATATCATGGCCAGAGAAACCCAGCGAGGGGATGTGGCCTGCGCAGCCGGAGGAGTAGTATTCCCTTAGAATCAGTCAATGAAAAGAAAAATTTTGGTTGGGCATAAATGCCTGGGGATGGATCCTGACCCAGAAAAAAATATTTTGTAGAGAAAGGGAGAGCTGCCCCTCCAGATCAGGAGGGAAGTTCTTCCTTAGCTTTCTTGTTTCTGGGTTTCTGCCAGAGGGAGGTGAGAGGGCTAGATGGGGGTGGATGTTTGGTCATGCTGGATGAAGAAGACTGCATGGGAGAGCCCCTGTCCAGCATTTCTGCAAATCTTGAGAACATAAGAATAATGTCCTGGGGCTGTGGGGTGTGCTGGCCTGTCTCCTGGTATGAAACATTAGGCCTGGGAGTGTGTGCTCCTGAGGGGGACATGAGCATGTGCATGTCATCCAGGGTCTGGTTCAGGAGGGATACTGTGGTGGCTGGTGACAGTGGGCCTCCACTTGTTATGGGTGAGGGGGCCCCTCCACATATCTCCTCATGCAGAGTGTCCCACCAGGGAGAGGAGCCTGAGATCCCTGTGAGAGCCTCGTGAGGCGGCCGGTCTGCCGCCATCTTGGATTTTTCTGCTGCTCCTGGGAGTGCTTCAAACTAAGCCCTTAAGCCTCTCTTCGCTGCTCCCACTTGCATCTAAACATTCTCCAATGCTTACTGACACCTCCTGTCCTGGTCTGGCTGTTCGGGGCTAATATACCCGATGCAGGGTGCGCAGAATGCACGGAGCGGAGCTCCGTGATCAGGCTGCCATCATACAGAGCGCTGCACATGCTCCTGCCTTTTTCAAATTTTTAATGACTAGGGTCACCTCCTCAACCGTGATTGGAGCTTCTAGAGTATTTATATGTTTATCTTCCAATTTGGCAATGGACATGTCGTCTAAGAAGGAGTTAAGGCTAGAATGTTCTTCCTTTGAGCCTCCTTTGTAGAGGTTTTTATAAAAATCATGGAAGGCCCCCATAATTTTCTGTGGATTATGTGTCCTCACACCGTTTGGGAGACGGATTTGCGGTATCGCATGAGAGTGGGGTTTGGGAGTTAGACCCGATGCAAGCATCAAGTCCATCTTGTCTCTCATGTGATAAAAACGGGCTCCACTCTCCATCTCAGACTCCTTTCTGCCCTTGAGGTGAGAGTGAGATTCAGTGCCAGTCTGGCCTCTTCTAGTTTATTAGCCGGTTTAGATTTTGGGTCTTTCTTATGCTGCTTGCTGATAGTTAGAATTTCCCATTCTAGCCTATCTATAGTCATCTTTTGGCGCGTCAGATGTGAGAGGAGATCTGGATGAGTTTACCTCTGACAGTAGCTTTATGGGCAGCCCAGAGAGTTTCTGGAGTTACACCTTCTACATCTTTAAGAGTCGTTAAGCCTCCAATGTCTGTTTCCCTGACCTTGAGGTCTTTGTATTATAAAAAATACTAGGAAGTGGTCCAACCAAACTGTATCCCTGATGAAATATTTTTGGGCAAGGGGTATTGGTTTCGATGCTATAAATATGTGATCAATTCTAGAGAAGGATTGGTGTGGATGGGAAAAATGTGTGAAATTCCTCATTTGGGGATTGAGTTCTCTCCAAATATCAGTTAGGCCATATTGATGTATGGTTCTAGCGATGCGGAGGCTTTGTTTGCGAGGACGGATTGTTTGTGTATCCGGCGGACGCTTTTTTCTAGTCCCAAGTCAAAAGCCACATTAGAATCACCCCCAAGTATAGCAGTGCCCTCGATCAGTGGCCCTAACTCATGTATCATACTATCAAAGAATTTTGCCTGGCCTCGATTAGGCGTGTAATATGCTATGAATGAGTAAAGTTGGTTGTCTAACACTCCCTTGATTGGATGAACCTACACCAGACAAAATTGGCAAATTTCAACCAGAGAAATCCATGGAATGTTGGAGAGGGTGTAAAACCATTGGAACAATGGCACATATATGGTGGGAATGCCCCATCATTAAAGTATATTAGAAGAAAATTTTACAGCTAATAAAGGAAATTACTAATAAAACTATATCGGAAGACCCATGGACGTGTTTGTTCCATGGGACAGCCGAATCAGTTAAACAATATCAAACATCTATTGTTCCTATTTTGCTGAATGTCGCTTAGGGACAGATACCGAAAAGATGGCAGGAAACGGAAAGCCCAAAAACTTGAGACTGGATTTTTTGTGTTAGTGAAATCTATATTATAGAGAGTATGGACTGGGCTGGAATAGATCCAGACAATGTGACTGAACGAAAAGACAAATGGGAAGGGTGGCGGTTGTTCAAAAAGACGTGCAGTTATGTTGAGGAGATTATTTGTTAAAGTATTAGGGGCTAAAGACAGGGAATTATTAGAGGAAAACAGGGCTTTTCAGTGTCTTGTTAGTATTTGCAAGATAGGTGAGGGGGGGGGAGATTTTAGTTTTAAGGGGGATGCTAGAGATGTTTTTTTTCGTCAAGCTGTGTGTTGATGTATAGTTTTTGTGACAAATGAGAAAACTCAAACCTATACGCCCTTCTCGAGTTTTCACCACTGCGCTCAAATGCCAGACACGGGGGTGCTACCCCCTACAAAAAAATGTGAACAAACGTCCTAATGAAATTAATGCAAAGCTGCCACTTTAAAAGTAAACTGTGCAAATCTTTCTATTGTTTCCAAGAGCCCCAAAAGCGGTCCTTGTGAATCAATGAAAGTGGCGCTAAATGACAGTGTGTATACTGTCTAATATAAGCTAAAGTAATCTAGTGCTGTAGCAAAAAATATATATCATGCATGAAAAAATCATAAAAAATCTCATAAGTGTACAAGTGAAAATCGTGACAGTGCCTATGAAGGTGTACCATACACAGAGCAATTTATATCGCAAAATAATAATAACAAGAGTGAGATATGGGTAATTTAGTCCATAAAGAATCCATAGACAGGACACCGTGAAGGAAATGTGCAGTATCTGGAAACAGTCCACCAATTCACTCAGTGTCAGTGATTCCTCTCCCCTTGAATTCAACACTCACCAGCTCAATATGCCTCACACTCTCGTGTTTTGGCAATAAGGCATGGGCATATAGTTGGTCAATTGAAGGTAAAAAGATCCAGATTCCTTATTTATCCAAGTTTCACCTCAATGCATAAGAAAACTCAAAATAGTGTGATACCGTAAAACATATAAAATTTATTCAACTTAAAACTTCAATCATTACACTCACAAGAAAAACTCTTGATTCAAGCCAAACTGACACTGCAGATCCAAAACAAACTCAATCCTCCTCTGTGAAACGCCCAGCACCACTGTGGAAATGAGGGTCACGGCGGACCTCAAAGAACAGCGTTGAATAGGTTCTCACCCCGCTTCGCTGACACTCTGCTGGTGTGGATCTCCTGCTGGCATACAAGCCCAGGGGGCAGCTCCTCTGTCGCCTTCGAAAGCTCCCGCCGGTGCACAGAGATACACAGCCACGTCCCGTCCGTCACTTGCTATTGCTGGTAGATGCCGTACAGCCACGCCCCGACATGTTTCGTCATATCTGACTTCCTCATGGGATTGGCTGTACGGTACGGCACCTCCTACCCTTATACCCCTCACGTCTTTCGACGTAGCTGCATGCAAATCAGTCTTCACGTTCCCAGATGTCCCCGCGGCCCCCAAAAGCAGCGATGCTGGGCCGATCACATTCACCAGAGAGCATATTCATTACAAAATGTCTCAAGAATGCCGGAGCATAACATCAAACATCAATTCAAAGATATATGACCAAATCTATTGCATAGATCGGATTGCAAAAAATCAAAAATGCCAAACAGAGATAGAAACTTTAAATTATAAGCATTATTCATGGAGTCCTGGTTGACAGTGTACATGCGTCCTATTATTAGAACATCCCCCGTATGGTATGTAGAATCATTTACCTGGAAGTGTTACATAGTGGACTCGCCCTGACAATTTGTAACATATGGTCAGACCATGCAACCCATACACTGCCCGATCAGGTCTAAAAATCGGGACATTTCCCTAAACATACCCCTCATTACCCCTAACTAATAGTGAGACCTCAAATAAATATAATCATGACTCCTTAACTAAATCTATATTATATGTTGTCTATGGTAGGTAGAAAATGTTGTGCACTTGGTGAATCTTTATAAACCATTAGAGAGCCACCATGCTGTTGACCAGCGTCAGAGCCCTCTAGTGGTAAAAGTGAAAAACACCTCCTTATTATTTCAAAAATTGAATTAAATTAAAATAAACCGCACAATTACCACCCCCTGTGACAAGTTTAACCTCCTAAACCTACTAGTGTACCAGATCAGTGTAAAAGCTCTGATAATTGTGCAATGTGCCTAAAATATATAAGCACTAAAGTGTCCATTAGCCAATATTTCAGGTGGAAATTCTGTGAAAGATTCTAAAAATTCTAAAAAATTCCTATCTAGAACAATCATATACAGTGAAATCTATAAAGAAATATATAGAGAAATATGTAGAGAAGTCACATTGGGTACATTGTTCAAACATCACTAATGAAGCAGTTCAAATCTACCTCAATGTTGAGGCCCCTAGGGGCAAGGCTCTTCAGACGAAATATCCATAGGGTCTCCCTTTGTGAGAGGTCCCTAACCCTATTAGACCCTCTCCAAGATGGATACACACAATCTAATCCACAAAATTGTGCTAGGGAGGGGTCTTGGTGATGTTTCTCTCTGAAGTGTAAAGATACACTATGGTATTTAAAGCCATTTTTGATGTTCGTGAGATGTTCAGACATTCGGACTCGGAGTAATCGTTTCGTCCGTCCAACGTACAATAACCCACACGGGCACCATAAAAGGTAAACGACGTGTGAGGAATTGCACGAGATATATTCCTTAATCTCAAAGATTTTCTGGTCTGTGCTAGTGACAGCTGTCATCCCCCTATTGGAGACCCTCACAGTTTTGCAACACACACATTTCCTGCATGGGTAGAATCCCTGTAGGTTAATCCTTAAAGTCTGTTGTCCTGGTGGGTCCAGGATCTTTCTTACCACTCTATCCCCAAAGTTTGGAGCTCGTCTATAGACAAACTTGGGTGATGAGGGCAAGATTTGGCCTAAGTGTCTATCCCGACCCAAGATGTGCCAGTGCTTTCTAAATATTGCCTCAATGTCCCTGTACTGGAAATGAAAGCCTGTGATGAACCTAATTTGTTGTTGAGTGCTTTCTCTTGGTGGGTGTCCTCTCCCAAAACACTGGTCTCTAGGTATAAGTGCTACTTCCTGTATTGTATTATCCAATCCCTGTTCTTGGTAACCTTTCTGCATGAATTTGTCCTTTAATATTTTAACTTGGGTGTGGTAATCCTCCAACTCAGTACAATTTCTTCGTACCCTGAGTATTTGCCCCTTCGGTATATTACGGATCCAAGTGGGGTGGTGCCCACTTGTGATGGTCAAATAGCTGTTGCGATCTGTGGGTTTGAAATAAGTTTTAGTTTTGCTGTTGCGATCTGTGGGTTTGAAATAAGTTTTAGTTTTCAAACCATTAGCATGTTTTTCTATGGTTAGATCCAAAAAATTGACAGAAGTGTCACTGATTTGGAACTCTAATTTGATGCCGTTGGGGTTATTGTTCAAATATCCCAAAAATTCAATCACTGACTCTCTGGATCCCTCCCAAATGAACATCAGATCGTCTATGAAGCGACGATAAAACTTCAACTGGGGCCTTTGGGTGCTGAAAACTCGTTTATCTTTTTTGCGTGTGAGGGACTTCGTCCCTCCTACTGAGTGCTGGCACTTAATTGGGCACTCAGTAGGAGGGACGAAGTCCCTCACACGCAAAAGCGTTTCTTGGGACATGCTTTGGACTTTTGCATGTCCCATAATTATTTTTGGTACCACGGTTTTTTCTCTTCACAGCAGGTTGGCGTGGCGATGGGAGCTAGATATGCTCCCAGCCTCGCCAACCTGTTCATGGCTGAGTGGGAAGATAAACGAGTTTTCAGCACCCAAAGGCCCCAGTTGAAGTTTTATCGTCGCTTCATAGACGATCTGATGTTCATTTGGGAGGGATCCAGAGAGACAGTGATTGAATTTTTGGGATATTTGAACAATAACCCCAACGGCATCAAATTAGAGTTCCAAATCAGTGACACTTCTGTCAATTTTTTGGATCTAACCATAGAAAAACATGCTAATGGTTTGAAAACTAAAACTTATTTCAAACCCACGGATCGCAACAGCTATTTGACCATCACAAGTGGGCACCACCCCACTTGGATCCGTAATATACCGAAGGGGCAAATACTCAGGGTACGAAGAAATTGTACTGAGTTGGAGGATTACCACACCCAAGTTAAAATATTAAAGGACAAATTCATGCAGAAAGGTTACCAAGAACAGGGATTGGATAATACAATACAGGAAGTAGCACTTATACCTAGAGACCAGTGTTTTGGGAGAGGACACCCACCAAGAGAAAGCACTCAACAACAAATTAGGTTCATCACAGGCTTTCATTTCCAGTACAGGGACATTGAGGCAATATTTAGAAAGCACTGGCACATCTTGGGTCGGGATAGACACTTAGGCCAAATCTTGCCCTCATCACCCAAGTTTGTCTATAGACGAGCTCCAAACTTTGGGGATAGAGTGGTAAGAAAGATCCTGGACCCACCAGGACAACAGACTTTAAGGATTAACCTACAGGGATTCTACCCATGCAGGAAATGTGTGTGTTGCAAAACTGTGAGGGTCTCCAATAGGGGGATGACAGCTGTCACTAGCACAGACCAGAAAATCTTTGAGACTAAGGAATATATCTCGTGCAATTCCTCACACGTCGTTTACCTTTTATGGTGCCCGTGTGGGTTATTGTACGTTGGACGGACGAAACGATTACTCCGAGTTCGAATATCTGAACATCTCACGAACATCAAAAATGGCTTTAAATACCATAGTGTATCTTTACACTTCAGAGAGAAACATCACCAAGACCCCTCCCTAGCACAATTTTGTGGATTAGATTGTGTGTATCCATCTTGGAGAGGGTCTAATAGGGTTAGGGACCTCTCACAAAGGGAGACCCTATGGATATTTCGTCTGAAGAGCCTTGCCCCTAGGGGCCTCAACATTGAGGTAGACTTGAACTGCTTCATTAGTGATGTTTGAACAATGTACCCAATGTGACTTCTCTACATATTTCTCTATATATTTCTTTATAGATTTCACTGTATATGATTTAGATAGGAATTTTTTAGAATTTTTAGAATCTTTCACAGAATTTCCACCTGAAATATTGGCTAATGGACACTTTAGTGCTTATATATTTTAGGCACATTGCACAATTATCAGAGCTTTTACACTGATCTGGTACACTAGTAGGTTTAGGAGGTTAAACTTGTCACAGGGGGTGGTAATTGTGCGGTTTAATTTAATTTAATTCAATTTTTGAAATAATAAGGAGGTATTTTTCACTTTTACCACTAGAGGGCTCTGACGCTGGTCAACAGCATGGTGGCTCTCTAATGGTTTATAAAGATTCACCAAGTGCACAACACTTTCTACCTACCATAGACAACATATAATATAGATTTAGTTAAGGAGTCATGATTATATTTATTTGAGGTCTCACTATTAGTTAGGGGTAATGAGGGGTATGTTTAGGGAAATGTCCCGAATTTTAGACCTGATCGGGCAGTGTATGGGTTGCATGGTCTGACCATATGTTACAAATTGTCAGGGCGAGTCCACTATGTAACACTTCCAGGTAAATGATTCTACATACCATACGGGGGATGTTCTAATAATAGGACGCATGTACACTGTCAACCAGGACTCCATGAATAATGCTTATAATTTAAAGTTTCTATCTCTGTTTGGCATTTTTGATTTTTTGCAATCCGATCTATGCAATAGATTTGGTCATATATCTTTGAATTGATGTTTGATGTTATGCTCCGGCATTCTTGAGACATTTTGTAATGAATATGCTCTCTGGTGAATGTGATCGGCCCAGCATCGCTGCTTTTGGGGGCCGCGGGGACATCTGGGAACGTGAAGACTGATTTGCATGCAGCTACGTCGAAAGACATGAGGGGTATAAGGGTAGGAGGTGCCGTACCGTACAGCCAATCCCATGAGGAAGTCAGATATGACGAAACATGTCGGGGCGTGGCTGTACGGCATCTACCAGCAATAGCAAGTGACGGACGGGACGTGGCTGTGTATCTCTGTGCACCGGCGGGAGCTTTCGAAGGCGACAGAGGAGCTGCCCCCTGGGCTTGTATGCCAGCAGGAGATCCACACCAGCAGAGTGTCAGCGAAGCAGGGTGAGAACCTATTCAACGCTGTTCTTTGAGGTCCGCCGTGACCCTCATTTCCACAGTGGTGCTGGGCGTTTCACAGAGGAGGATTGAGTTTGTTTTGGATCTGCAGTGTCAGTTTGGCTTGAATCAAGAGTTTTTCTTGTGAGTGTAATGATTGAAGTTTTAAGTTGAATAAATTTTATATGTTTTACGGTATCACACTATTTTGAGTTTTCTTATGCATTGAGGTGACACTTGGATAAATAAGGAATCTGGATCTTTTTACCTTCAATTGACCAACTATATGCCCATGCCTTATTGCCAAAACACGAGAGTGTGAGGCATATTGAGCTGGTGAGTGTTGAATTCAAGGGGAGAGGAATCACTGACACTGAGTGAATTGGTGGACTGTTTCCAGATACTGCACATTTCCTTCACGGTGTCCTGTCTATGGATTCTTTATGGACTAAATTACCCATATCTCACTCTTGTTATTATTATTTTGCGATATAAATTGCTCTGTGTATGGTACACCTTCATAGGCACTGTCACGATTTTCACTTGTACACTTATGAGATTTTTTATGATTGTTTCATGCATGATATATATTTTTTGCTACAGCACTAGATTACTTTAGCTTATATTAGACAGTATACACACTGTCATTTAGCGCCACTTTCATTGATTCACAAGGACCGCTTTTGGGGCTCTTGGAAACAATAGAAAGATGTATAGTTTTTGTTTTGTATTTATAAAAAATAAATAAAGAATAAAAAAAAAAAAAGATGAACCTACCATCCTTGTGCTTTGACTTAAGTGTGAATTTGCATTGGCGAGAGAAAACTATTGCCACCCCTTTAGTCTTATCCTCTGCGTTAGCTAGGAATAAGGAGGGGTAGTTGGGGTGGATGAACTTAGGGTTATACGAATTAGGAAAGTGTGTTTTCCTGGAGCAGGATCACAGCTATCTTTTGAGTATGGTAATATTGGAAAATTTTCCGTCTCTTAATCTGAGAATTTAGTCCCTGTGCGTTGTGGGAAACTATTCGTAGTAGGGAAGGAGGTCTGTTACCATCAGTCATGGAGCTTGGAGAGGAGGGGCTCCACCGATACCTTCCAACCCCTGTAGAGAGATACAAACGAAGTGCCTGGACACCAGTGTTGTTGATCCGAAAGGGAGAGAGTGTGAGAGCCTCCAGCAGAACATCTAGAGATGAGAGAGAGTAAGACAGGAGAGGGAAAGGTCAAAAGGCAATGGAAACTAGAGTTAGTTATTTCTAGAGGGTGGAAGGAACCATGCCTCTGCCAACCCTCTGTCACTTCAGTTGTGTCTTCCTCTGCAGGGAAGAAGCACTCCTGTCCAGGGTACCCAGGTGAACCTTGGCTCCTGGTCAGGTGTAGCGGCAAATGAGCTGCTCCGACTTCGGTGCTCTTGTAACAGTACTTAACAAAAGGATTAAAATCTATTGTGTATGGTGTATGCGCTGATCCGTCAGAGCAGAGCAGAGCTCCCAGTTTACGCAGCCATCTTAGCTGCATGCACTCTCCCATTGCAAGAATTTTAACAAACTTTGTTGCAGATTCCTACCTTTTGTTATTCTGAAAAAATCCCTGTGTGTTTCCCTGTGCCCATGTGGGAAAGTGAAAATAATGAGAGTGGTTTCATAATTATCAATCAGCTGTGCACCTGCAGGGCTCTAATGAAGAAAGCTTCTGGGCCTACATCCCTTTAGCCATGATTTCCTATTGAAAGTATCTCACCAAAATGACATTTTCTTGCAGGGGATGCCCAGAATCTAACTTGTATCTTGTGCAGTGTTCTGGGAAAATC
Organism: Lithobates clamitans; assembly: GCA_037952925.1. Taxonomy (NCBI): domain Eukaryota; kingdom Metazoa; phylum Chordata; class Amphibia; order Anura; family Ranidae; genus Lithobates; species Lithobates clamitans. The sequence continues at coordinate 3,155,709 of JBBGZY010001149.1, read as the reverse complement.
AGTGAGCCAATCACACAAGCAGGAAATTATGTTTCTGGGGGGCATTATGTGCACATTCTGTGCACAGAACACCTCCAGGTAGCCATATTGCATTGCATTTTCATAAACTTACAGAGCTGCAGTTTGAAATGGAAAGGCAACTTTTAATAACATTTAATTACAATATGACTTGTGTCGCAATTATATACACTAAATTATTTTTTCTTTATGTGATATTTTTTCCCCACAAAAGTGGAGTTACCCTTTAAGCTTATGACCTACCAGAACACCCAGATCCTTTTCCACCATTATTTCCCCCAGTTATACTCCCCCTAGTATGTATGATGCATGCATATTTTTAGCCCCCAAGTGTATAACTTTACATTTATCAACATTAAATCTCATTTGCCACACATTTGCCCAACTAAACAGTGCATTGAGGTTGGCTTGTAAGTTGGAGACATCCTGTAAGGATGTTTTTCTACTTTGAGCTGCATAACATTATTATGATTGGAGTGAACAGATTTTACACTTTCATTGTCTGAGTATTCACTAGCAATGGACTCATCAGAAGTCTCCACTCTTTCAACTCCTGAATCAATTTCAAGCGCAGTTACCACACTTTTATTTAAATATTCCTCATTCAGATCTTCAACATTGATTCCCACCATAGCAACATCACTTGTAGCAACACTAGCATTTGGCTTTGCTACATGTTGTTCCAGAGCCTCTATCTTTGCTAAGCACTGAGCATGTGCGGAGAACTCCATGGCAGACTGGGCTTCATGTAATTCCTTCCTAAGCAGTATTATAATATGCTCATTCTCAGCCTCTCTCTGATTCAAAGAGGCAATGCAACTTTCTCTTTGTTTACACATTTCCTCTAAATCACTCATTTTCTGTTTCAACACACGTTTCTCAGTCACTAATTATTCAATGTGATCACAAACATTTGCATCTGCCTTTGCAACCACTGTTAACATATTCTTATTTACACTTTGTACCTGCTCTGATAATTGCTTTCTCTCAGTACACCATTGGCCTTCTTTCGCTATAGCAGTGTCTTTAATTTTCAATAACATGCATACAATATTTGCCATCTTCGCTTTCCTGCCTTTTTTTGAAGACTTTTTATATTTTAGTTTACACTGAATTTTGTTTAACCAGTCTATACAACAGTTTCCTACACAATGCACCCAGACACAACACACAGATACAAGCTGTTTAAAAGCTATCTTTTACTTGTCACAAGGCAGAGCACACTCTTAATCAAAGCTTTACTATTACCACTGACTTTAGCCCCCTTAGATCGCAGGCCACATTTCACTCTCACGTGGGGAAAAAAATAAAGAATAAAAAATAAACTAATAAAAAATAAATAAAATAAAAATAAAAAATAAAAATCTATATTTCTCCCACTTTCTCCTCAAAGATATGTGGTTTATCCTGTCAATCTGCAGGCTACATCAGATAACCAAGGGTAATCAACCCTTCACTCTCCGGCACACTAGACCAGCTACACAGGCCTAAAACAATTTGCACTAGCAATACAATAAACATTAACACATATACATATACCAGCCAAAAATCTCACCAGGTTTTGCGCATCCGCTCACTGATGAAATATTTCATAGAACTTTCAGGACCACTCACGCAGGGCCTCAGAATTCACGAACCAGCGCAAATCTTGTCCACAGTAGAGAAGGCTTTCAGTGCTGGGTGTAGTTGAGGACTCATTAGCTTATAGGGACTCAAAACAAAAATACATTAGGGTTTGGGTTCTGTGCAGAAATAAATTCTGCTTAATAAAACAACGTCTTATTTATTTCCCAAGAAAATAGGAATATCCTAACATGAAAATACTATAGAGCATATAACAAAAGAACATCAAAGATATTTATCAAGGCTGTCCCCCTAGATGGTCTCATCAGCTGGGCTCACAATAATGGTAACAGAGAGAGCCATGAGTCTCAGAGAGCCATCAGGCATGAGCCAAGAGCGAAAAAGGGATGATTTCCCTTCTGTGTGCACTTTTTACACATCCATTCAGACCCACTCGTAACCACACCCCACTACCCTCCTGTTTAATGAGATATTGCCAAGAGGTAGTCCTTTTAAAATATTATATTTCTGTCCGTCCTGCTGTATTGGCCTCCAGGGGCAGTTCTTAGCTTGCCCTTTGATCTTCTGTAGCAGGACATTCATCAATTATCTTGGCAGCCATGGTCCTTTTTGAAACTTGCTTGCATAGCGTTATCACACCAGCCGATCAGGAGCCAAGCTTTTGTTCTGCCTTGCTTCTTCAGATGAATATTCTGATGTGCTACAAAGCTTTGATGTGCAACTTGTTACATTTCAGTCACCAGGTGTCAACCAAAAAGAGAAACTCCAGAAATATGATATTAAACCATTTTGCCTTCCAACATACACAGCTTTGCACCTAAAAGGCGCATATCACCCTTCTTAAGACACGGTTCTTATGGAACAGTCCATAACTGTCTTAACGTGTTGAGCTTCCCAACATGTCTTCAGAAATAGTTCCAATGGAACAGTCCATAACTGCCTTAACGTGTTGCACTTCCCAACATGTACTTCAGAAACAGCTCCTATGGAACAGTCCATAATGGTCTTAACGTGTTGTGCTTCCCAACATACTGCATAGCTTGGTGTCATCTGCAAAGACTAAAATGGTACTTTTGATTCCAGCCCCTATATCATTTTTAAATATGATAAAAAGTAAGGGTCCCAACACAGAACCTTGGGGTACACCACTGATAACCTTAGACCAGTGGTGTCCAAACTATGGCCCTCCAGTTGTTAAGGAACTACAACTCCCATCATGCCTAGTCATGTCTGTGAATGTCAGAGTTTTACAATGCCTCATGGGAAGTGTAGTTCCGCAACAGCTGGAGGGCCGTAGTTTGGACACCCCTGTCTTAGACCATTCAGAGTATGAATCATAAACCACTACTCTCTGAAAATGGTCTTTTAGCCAGTTATCTATCCATTTACAAACTGTTTTTTTCAAGCTTGTGGACTTTACCTTACACATAGCTGTGTGTGGGGAACTGTATCAAACATTTTTGCAAAATTTAAGTATACCACATTCACAGCCACCTTCTGTCCAAGGTTTTGCTCACCACCAAAAATAAATCAGATTTGTCTGACATCATTCTTTCGTGAATCCATGCTGACGTTTGCTTAAAATGTTTTGTTTCTAGCAAAAACTCATCTATGTGGTCTTTTATTAAGCTCTACAGTATCTTTCTAACTATAGAAGGTAAACTAACAGGTCTATAGTCACTTGGTAAAGACTTTAACCCCGTTTTATATACAGTATAGGCACCACGTTGGCCTGATGGCAATCCAGTGGTACTACGCCAGTCATTAAAAAGTCCCTAAAAAAATTAGAAACAATGGCTTTGAAATGAGAGAGCTCAATACTTTTAGGATCCCCGAGTATATGCTATCTGGTCCGCGTGCTTTATTCACCTTTATTCTGTCTAAATATTTCTGGACCATATCAAATTTGACCCATTTGTGGATAATTTGGGGCTGTGTCAATATCATCCCCATTATGGGCATGAGCTCCCCCATGCTCCTTTGTATCCGCAGAGCTGAAGAAAGTATTTTTATAAATTTGCCTTCTCTTTGTCCCCAGTCACTCACTCCAGATTATTTTGTAAAGGGCTTACATGCTCAGACCTGACTTTTTTACTATTATTATATTTAAGAATTTCTTTGGGTTTATCTCACTCTCTTTTGCAACCTGTTGTTCGTTTTGAATTTTTGAGACCTTGATTTCCTTTTTACATATTCTGTTATATTCCTTGTAACATTTAAATAATTATAGTGTTCTTTCATTTTTAGATTTTTTTAAAAGCTCTTTTCCTATCATTTATAGATGTTTTTAACTTTGACCATGAGGTTTTATTTTTAGCCTTTTAAACTTATTGCCCATTAGAATACATTTTGCAGTGTGTTTACATACAGTGGTTTTGAAGAATTCAAGGCCTCGTACACATGGTACGAAAATCAGAAGGGAAAAGTCTGAAGATGAGCTGTCTGCGCATTTTTGGATCGTTAGTACGGTGCATTCGACAAACGATTTGACTTTTACATCAGACAAAAGCTGGATGTGCTGGCTATAAAATTTTTGTCTAATGTGAACTCAACGTCTGATTTTTGGATGTCAGTACAGAAACACAAAAGTCGAAAGTACAAACACGCATGCTCGGAATCAAGGAACGTCTGGGAAGAGTTCGGTCTTGTAAACTACTGTTCGTAATCTAGAATTAACATTCGTGATGCAGCAATTGATGAAATGTCAAAATTCTCATCTTCTTTAATGGGATAATAATGAAGCTGCTTTGCATGTAGTTATGCCAAACATATTTTAAAAGGCATTTGTTTTGTACGATCTGAAAATCGCGAATCAACGCTCACCAAACTTCTACTAACATGAGATTAGCAGAAGGGGCTCAAAGGGTGGCGCTTGAGAAATTAACTTCCTCTTTATACTCTAATAGAATGTCACTACGTTCGTGTTTGTCAAACGAAAATTTGTGGATAGTTAGTATGCTAGACAAAATCCTGCACATGCCCTTTTGACAAAAATCACATGCTTGGTCGTCCAACAATCAGCCCATGTGTATGAGGCTTAAGTCTTGGAGAGCAGCCCTCAGCCTTGGAAAATTTGCTCTTAAAGTTAAGTGCTTTTATCTTTCCAGTATGTTCTTTTTGTTTATACTTAACATTAAATTAAATCATGCTATGGTCACTGCTACCAAGATGTTTTTTTATATCAAAATTAGTAATAAGCTCAGCGTTGTTACCAGGTCCAGCAGAGCATCATTCCTAGTTAAGGCCTCTATGAATTGTACCATAAAATTGTCTTTTAATAGGTTTATACATTTTTGCCCTTTAACTGTTCCTGCAGTGCCATTATTCCAGTCAATCACAGAGTAGTTCAAATCCCCCATTATTATCACTGTCCCAGGCCTGCCTTGCAGCCCTTTCTATCTGTGCAAGGAACTGAGTCTCCATCTCCTCATTAACACTGGGAGTTTTATAAAAAACCCCAATGATTAACTTTGTAGTATACACACCCATATGCAGCTCCATCCATAATGCTTCAGCCTCATCACACTCTCTAACAACTAGATCCTCTTTCACACTCGCTTTGAGAGCACCTCTCACATAGAGACAGACACTGCCACCTTTATTTTTCACTCTGTCTCTTCGAAAGAGAGCATAACCAGGAATAATAATAGCCCAGTCATGTGAAGAATGAAGCCAGGATTCAGCAATACCAATTAAATCATAGTTCTATTCATGCACCAAAGCCTTCAACTCACCTATTTTGCTTGGCAGACTTCTGGCATTAGTGAACAAACACTTTAATATGTTGTCACATTTTTCTCACATTTAATTTTCATATTTTTTTATTTTAGTAATATTAGTACAATTTCCAATGATTGTTTGTAACATGGAAACCTTCTTATCATCTGCCATATCCCTCCCCCCCACCTTTCCCCATCTTACCCACCAATAGGGTCTGACCCATTATAATCTAATTCACCCTCCCCCTTAATTCTAGTTTAAATACTCTTCCAGCCTTTCGGTAAACCTCTCCCTCAGCACAGCAGACCCCCATTCCATTTAGGTGCAAACCATCTTTAGCATATAGGTTGTACCCCATGAAATGTCAGCCCAGTGCTCAGGAAACCCAAATCATTCCTTCTTACATCAGTCTAATCTCCCCCTTTCTTTCCTGTGTTGCACATGGCACAGGCAACATTTCAAATAATATCACCTTGGAGGTCCTTCCTTTCAACAGCCTGGTCCTCCACATGCCAAACCCGGGCACCAGGGAGATGGTTGAGCCGATCCTGGCCACAAATTATTCTATTAGTCCTTCTGATTATAGAATCTCCTATTACCACCAACTGTCCTGGCCTTCCTGCCCTACCCTCACCACCCCTACTAGATGGGCTTCTCTCCATGCTGTTGGGGATAGCAGTGCCACCTCTGAGTTTGGTAAGCAGTGGAATGTGTATATGCATTGTGCATGTTTCAGAATCTTAAAGTAAACCTTTATTGATGGCAATAAAAAATTACTTTAAAGCCAAAACTGACTTAATAGTTATAGTACTGAAGTGCAGTATATTTTTTCTTATTCCCTAGGGTCACCCCTTGAGGCTGGAGTCTCTCTAGTGACCATTTCTGCCCTTAATTTAATCTGCTATCTATCTATCTATCTATCTATCTATCTATCTATCTATCTATCTATCTATCTATCTATCTATCTATCTATCTATCTATCTATCTATCTATCTATCTCTATAATCTTGTAAGGGGCCCTCTGCAGGTTCCAAAGTATTATGTGACATGTTAAACTAATGCTGTAAAGGTGGTTTTATTTCAAAGATTATGTGCTGGCAATACATTTTTTGTGTTCAATGTGGCACTGTTTGTTGTTTCAGCACGCCACAGCTGCAGCTGTTACCGGTCTGTTCTAGTGTGTGATGGGACTCTAAAGTCCCATTCACACTTAAATTATTTTACGCTTCACGACAATCACTTAAACACTTGAGTATTAACAGCATATCCAATGGTGCTTAGTCACAGCTGAGTGTAGAGCAGGAGTCGGCAACATCAATCACCATGTACTGGTCGACCGCAAGCAAGTGACAGGTAGATTGCTTTTTCTTCCCTGCCTTGCTGAGCCCCAACTGACAAAGCTGCACAGCGAATGGTGACATGCTCTAGCCAATCCTAGCCAGTACAGGCATTCCCCGCACTGAAGCATGCCCCTTTTCTTATGCATGGCTGCGTGGTGGGGACTTCCCCTCCCACCTATGACAGCTGCAGTATAGCTTGGCGGTTTTGGGCTCTCTACCAGCCCTCCCCTTAGTCCTTCTAGGTACTTATGGAAGACTAGAACTGTGAACACAGAACAATTTGCTGCTCTGAAACCACTTCTGTGCCCTCCTGAGCTCTCAGTCGTGTACCCTCCTGACCCCCCCAGTGGTGTGCCTTCCTGACCTCCCCCCAATGGGGTGCCTTCCTGCCTCCTCCCAGTGATGTTCCTTCTTGACCCCCCAGTTGTGTACCCTCCTGACCCCCCCTATACCATGCCCTTCTAACCCCCCTATGCATTGCCCTGCTGACCCCCTGTCCTTTTCACCCCTATCCACTTCCCTACTTATCCCTGTATACTGCTCTTTATACTACTAATCTCTGTACACTACCCTACTTACTAATGACTTCAATACGCTGCCTTACATACTACTGACCTCCGTATACTGCTCTACCCACTCAACACTGACTTCTATATGCTGCCTTACTTACTACTGACCTCTGTTCACTGCCCTACCTATTACTGACCTCTGTACAATGCCCTGCATACCACTAACCCCTGTACATTGCCATACATCCTGCTAACCCCTGTACACTGCCCTACACACTACTGAGCTCTGTATACTTCCCTACAGACTGTTGACCTTTAAACACTGCTCTACATACTATCTGCACTGGCAATAACACTCAAAGCAGACAACAAGGCCAGCAAGGTCTAAAACTAGTCGAGCAAGTCAGCCTGCAGTTCCAATGGTTATCCTTTCATGATGGACTCCTGTATTAGACTTGTGTCGGTCGCTGAAGCTAATTTTAAAGGCAGAAGTTGACCTTTATAGAAAATTTGTAAGGTAACCATACAAATGGACCCCCTCTCTATTCCCCCTGGTCCCACTGTACTGTGTCTGGTGATCCTGCTCTGTCAGGTACTAGAACGCTGCTTTATCTATATGGGGATTTGAAATCCTCCTGGCTTTCTCTCCTCTCCTCTCAGTACTGACAGGATGGGCTAGATGGATTCTGATTGGTCAGTGCCATCCATCTGATGGTGCTGACCAATTAGAATGACTTGTTTCTGTACACACTGAGAGGTACAAAAAGGAGATTAAGCTGCAGGAATTTCAAATCCCCAGACATGTAAAGCAGCGTTCCCGATCCTGACAGAGCTGGCTCGTGGGACTGCAGTACAGCTGAACCAGGGGGGAAGAGAGGGGGTCCAGTGTAAGGTCACCTTACCAATTTTCTGTAAAGGTGAACATATACTTTGGGATAGGCTAAGTTTATAATTTTATAGTGACATTAGCTTCATTATATTTTTCTAAGTTTTCTTCGTGCCATCTTTACTTTTTATTGGGGGCTTGTTAGTAAAACTCAATAAAAAAAAAAAGAGTGAGCTGCACCCAGTGATTTTTTTTTCTTCAGGTAGTCCAGATCTCTACCTCTCAAAGGTTGCTTACCCCTGGTGTATAGTTACTTGAGGCTAGAAGCTTAAAGCTTGCTAAAGTACATGAATTTTTTTGTGAAACAGTCGTGTTTTGGCCACAGCAGCTTTCAATGGGAGCACCTAAAAATGCTTGGAAAATCTACTTAACTGTTATGCACATTTTTTGTGTATTTACTTGCCTACTAACTACATTTCCATTGGTTACAGATACAATTAAAAAATTAACCGGAGCCTAAAACACGTGCAAAGATGCAAGAAAAAAACTTATAAAAGCACTTTAAAATGTCCAAAAAACAACCAGCGATTCTCAGCCCAAGTGTGAACGGGGCCTTAAGGGTCATACACACTAGGTGCATTAAGTTACATTGATCAGCATTGAAGCATTTGTTTTTTATGTGCCTTGTTCACACCATATATGTGTTGTGGTGTGTGTTTCATAAAAGTGCAGCATTTCTGCATTTTTATGCAATGCAATAAATTGCATTGCATGTCACTGCAGCATGTTACAATGCACCGTAGTGCATAGAGTTGAATGAAATGTCAATTTCTGACATTTCAATTAAGTTAGAAAAAAGTAAACATTGTAAAAAGCACAATGTTTTGTAACAATGTATCACACTGTCCTTCACAATGCATATACCGGTATGTTATACTGAGCACAACACATGTGGAATGGTATGAGCAAGCTCATATGTACATTATTGATGTGATTACGTTGCAGCAATACTGTATATAATGAGTAGCATATCTATTTGTGCTACATAAAAAAGTATAGCCCCGGACTGTAGCAAGCTTCTAATGTTCAATTATTGGAATTATAATTGTGTATATATAACATCTGGACATGGAAGAGAATGAACACACAGGTTATCTACCATTGCACATGAATTGGACTGATTTGAGAACAGGGGAGGGTGTTATAAAATTTCCTTTCTATGGGGGCAGTGTCCATAATGACACATGGGACAGAGCAATATTACAAAGTGAATGTATTCAAATAACGCAATGTATTATACTTCTAAAATCTAATAATGCAGGGTTTTTATAATGTGAGTAGGATAGCTCAGTGGGGGAGTATGGGTGCCCTTATGGCCTCTCTGTATGCCTTACATTTATATTATGTTTTTGAATGGGATTTTGATGTGTTTAATTACTTGTTTTGTAGCTTTAAGTAATACCTCAGGCTAGGCATTTACAGCCAAGGCATTTTTTATATCACCTCTATTGCAAAATGCAGAACGATGCGCATTGAGATGTGTTTTTTGTATTCTTATTTATTATCACCTGCTCAGCCACACCCAAACTCCACTCTACAGTATTAAAAAATGTAGCACAAAGCAGGAGAAATAAGCAAACACATAAACAGACCTTTTGAAAACATAATGAAAAATGTAACTGTGGTTTATATGCATAAACAATCAGCGCCAACATAAATTACTTCCTCCTATAACAGGGTAAATGTGTGAAATCACCAATATATGTGACTGCACAGCTGCTGAACGCTTATGCCCCGTACACACGGTTGGACTTTGTTCGGACATTCTGACAACAAAATCCTAGGATTTTTTCCGACGGATGTTGGCTCAAACTTGTTTTGTCTACACACGGTCGCACAAAGTTGTCGGAAAATCCGATCGTTCTAAACGCGGTGACGTAAAACACGTACGTCGGGACTATAAACGGGGCAGTGGCCAATAGCTTTCATCTCTTTATTTATTCTGAGCATGCGTGGCACTTTGTCCGTCGGATTTGTGTACACACGATCGGAATTTCCGACAACGGATTTTGTTGTCGGAAAATTTTATCTCCTGCTCTCCAACTTTGTGTGTCGGAAAATCCGATGGAAAATGTCCGATGGAGCCCACACACGGTCGGAATTTCCGACAACACGCTCCAATCGGACATTTTCCATCGGAAAATCCGACCGTGTGTACGGGGCATTACAGTGATACACCACACCAAATACAATATTGTTTTCTAAATAGTGCAGCGCTGTGTCTCATTAAATAATCTCCCAATCTATGGATTGTGTAGGACCCACTAATCATGGGGTACTTTGTCACAGTAAGTGGGCTTAAGCACCATATAGCAATATGGTGTGAGCAAATCCCAATTTTTTTTTATAATGTTTTTTGAAAATGTCTAGGTGTTTTAAATAAACCTTGCTGGAGGTAAATGTCTTTTTTGCATGTGTGCGCTTTAATATTTTGTTCTATTGTATGGTCTTATGGCTGCACCATCTTTAATGCATCTTTTAGGGTGTGCCCCCCAAATATCTTGTTTGTCATTAAATAATGTGCATACAAAATTTATATTAAACATTTCATGATCAAAAAAATATTTAAAATCAAAAAATTAAAATGTCAATAGATTAGAAAAAAAAAAACAGTTCATCTGTGTCAATGCTTCCAAAACAATAACTGTTGTGTGTGTTCATCCTCAGAAGGACCAATATCCAGTGCACACCTCCACCAGCTAAAGTGCCTGCTCACTTCAAAGATGAATGTAAAAGCATAGACAAATCACTCCTTGTGTCCACCACAATGGAACAACTTTCACTCTCGGGGGGGCGTGGCGACCGGGCTCCAAGATGGACGCTTAGCCTAGGAGCTCCGTCCGTCCGCCGGAGAAAATCCACCGCCATCCGAGTCCACCGGCTCCATCCGCGGGAACAAACACCGGCATCTTCCACACAGCGACCCGTGGAACAATATAAAGATGCCTAGATGGCGAAAAGACCCCCAGAGCGCAAGCTCTCCAGCTATTTTCCCTCAGAGACGAGCGGGCTACGACAAAATGGCGGCGGCGCGCGAGATCAACGGCCTGATCACAGGGCCGCAATTCATAACAACCACCGTGGAGTGCCGTTAACCTCATCCTGCGCTGCCAAGGCTCCCAGTGAATCATCCTCAGGGCCGACCAGCCCCACTACCAGAAGCCCAGCTAAATCTAAACCCAGGAGAGACTCCCCTGCTAGGCCGCACACTGATCTTAACATGGAGGTAAGCGGGCAGCAACACTCCTCTGCAGCACAGAGGGCACCTGAAGGAGATCCAATAGCAGATTTCCCCACAGCAGACAGACCCATCTCTGACACTACCTTAAAGGAAATGTTATTATCATTACGGTCATCTCTGCAAGCTGATATGATCAGGGGGATTAACAAATGCCACAGAGAAGTACAAGCACTAGGCACCAGAGTAGATCAAATAGAACACAAGATGGAGGAATATACCTCATCACATAATGTGATGGCAGAGGCCCACACAGCACAGGCGGAAGATATAACATGGATGAAGGATAAAATTGCAGACCTCGAGGACAGGTCCAGGAGGAATAACCTCAAACTGCGGGGAATCCCAAAGTCTGTCCCCCCTAATCAACTGCTGCAATATGCACAAGCCATGTTCTCCACGCTAATACCAGAATTAACAGGCCAAGAACTCACTGTGGACAGGATTCACAGAGTCCCCAAGCCATCATTCCTTCCTGATGACATCCCACGAGACGTTCTACTGAGAGTTCATTACTACCATGTAAAAGAACGAATACTACTGGAGTCCCGTAAACCGGATAAAATCTCTCCACCATACGCTAACATAAGGCTGCTCCCTGACCTCTCCAGACATACACTACAAAGGCACCGCAACCTGGCGACTATTACTAAAGCGCTGAGAAACCACAACATCCTCCACAAGTGGAAATATCCAGCAACACTCTCGATCACCCATAATGGAACCACCACGCTGGTTTCCACGTTGGAGGAAGGAATCGCCAATCTGAGAAAATGGAATATCCTTCCAGATCAAGCCGCAAACCATTCCACCACAGATAATCTACAATCCATGCACAATGATTGGCAAGTGGTGTCTCATAAGCGAGCACATAAGAAAGCTGCCGGTGGTAACTCATAAAACAACCACCTGAAATCATACGAAATTCTCCGGAGACAGGAGATCTATGTTTGAATTCTCCTCTACCCCTCCGAGTAACAAGCAGTAGACATCACTGCACATGGATCCGTTTCAAGATCCTCTTCTTATATTACACATGTTGACTTTATTTTTTGTTATTTATACCCTTTGTTCTTTTGTTTTCCATTCGATATACACAGTCATCCCCGTATCCATCGTATTCCAACTACGGAAGACACCTGGCATCAGACTGCTTACCCACTACGGAAGGAACCATACTACAGAAAACCGCACGGTCACAGTGAGTACCTGCACCACACAACCAAAAAGCAACACGTGATACCCAAGCAATGTCGATTACATGCCTCTCCATTAATGCCCGGGGTCTGAACCACCCCGCTAAAAGATTTTCCTTATGGAAGGAAGCATGCAAACACAGAGCCGACATACTTTGTGTCCAGGAAACTCACTTCCAAACAAACAAAACTCCACACTGCTCCCATAAAGACTATCCACATATACTCCTGGCCTGCCCACCCAACCGAAAGAAGGATGGAGTCTTGCTAGCCATAAACAACTCTGTATCCTTCCAACGCAAGGAATCATTTATAGACGAGGGAGGGAGATACATAATCGTCACCGGAGACATCAACTCCAAACCATATACCTTAGTCACGCTATATTCTCCGAATTCAAACCAAATTCGATTTATAAAAAAGGTACTCAAAAAAGTTAACCATATGAAATACGGTAATATCCTATTGTGCCGGGACTTTAACCTAATTGCAGATCCTTCTCTGGATTCCACTGCCATGAACTCTAGAGGCACAGTATCTCTTCAAACCCTTCTCCGTACAGAAGAACTGTTCGACGTATGGAGATGCCACCACGCCAGTGAAAAGGACTATACCTTTTTTTCACATAGACATCGCTCATACTCACGTATAGACATGTTCCTTACAGATAAGTGGCTTCTACAACTAGCAGAATCTACTAAAATACATGACATCACGTGGTCAGACCACGCAGCGATATCTATGACTATTAAAGATAAGGGTGTCTCCTCTTCACCCCCCATCTGGCGCTGCAATATACGACTATTACAGGAACCCCACACCCACACCAAAATCTCTCAACATCTTCAAAACTTCTTCCTTGATAATGTAGAGTCAGTACAGGACCCGTACACTATATGGAACTCACACAAGGCCTACATGAGAGGCATACTTATCCAACTAGGCGCCCAAGAAAAAAGACGTCATACACAAAAATTGAATACCTTACTATCGGAAATTCACGACACCGAAACACTAAACAAAGGAATACCCACCTCTGCCCTAACACATAAACTTGCTACACTCAGGGAAACATTGAGGGAACACCTATCCCAACAATATGACAAACACTTTAGACGCTTACAGCTAAACTACTACGCTAACATCAATAGAGCAGGCAAATACTTAGCAAACAGATTAAAAGCAAGGCGTAACAAATCCAGAATAGCATATCTTAAACATCCTACCTTACATCACAAAATCATAGATCCTCAAGCTATAGCAAACCAATTTGCTGATTATTACAGCTCATTATACAACTTACACACGGACCCTGACACGCCTCAACCGACAACAGACAAAATCCAATCTTTTTTACAGGGCCTAAACCTCCCACACCTCTCTGAACACCAACTAAATAGTCTTAACACTTCTTTTTCATATCAAGAAATAGAAACTGTCATAGACTCACTTCCAAACGGTAAATCGCCAGGGCCAGACGGGTTCTCTAACGAGTACTTCAAGACTTTTAAACACATTCTCTCACAACACATGCAACCAGTCTTCAACAAAGCAGCCACTTCTGCAAACTTCCCTCAAGAAATGCTGAAAGCACACATAGTGACCTTACCAAAACCAGGAAAGGACCCCATTACACCGGCTAATTTCAGACCAATATCCCTTCTAAACTCAGACATTAAAGTATATGCAAAACTACTGGCCAAACGATTAATGAGCATGATTCCATCAATCATCCAACGCGACCAGATGGGTTTTGTGAAGGGGAGACAAACTTTGGATGCAACTAGGAGGATTATCAATGTAATACATTATGCTGAAACAAATCGAACGCCCTCTCTGCTACTATCTATTGATGCAGAGAAGGCGTTTGATAGGGTCCACTGGACATACATGGAAATGGTATTATCCAAATTTGGTTTCAAAGGCCCCATCTTAACAGCTATAATGGCACTTTATTCGTGCCCATCTGCACAGGTATACTCAGCTGGCTTTCTATCCAAAACATTCAACATATCCAATGGGACCAGACAGGGTTGTCACCGATCATCTTCAAACTCATGATTGAACCATTAGCTGAAACAATTAGATCACACCCCATGATCACCGGGTTCCAATTTGGTTCGAGCATACACACCATCAACTTATTTGCGGACGATGTCATACTGCTTTTGACCAATCCGTTGACGTCCCTAACCCAAGCCCATAAAATACTAACAGATTTTGGAGATATCTCGTATTATAAAGTGAATTTTACCAAATCCCTAATTCTAGCCTTGGGAATATCATCCCAAATACGGAAGATTCTGCAAAACACATTGCCTTATATATGGAGCGAAAAAGGTATTACCTACCTAGGCATCACATTAACCAATTCCATCTCCACACTGGTTAAAACTAACTTGAATATACTAATTACCAAACTGGAAAAACAGTTAAGAGATATGGCGAATAAAGAAATCTCCTGGCTAGGTAGAATAGCAGCCTATAAAATGCTAATATTGCCACAAATCCTATATATATTCCGTACCATACCACTTCATATACCACAATTTTATCTCAACCACCTGTCTAAACTTGGATGGAAATACATCTGGGGAGGCAAAAAAACTAGATGTCCCCGTAATAATCTTATTTCTCACAGGAAAGTAGGAGGGGCTGGTCTAGTAGATATAGATGACTATCTATGGGCAGTTAGACTGGACCACATCAAACACTGGTTTCGTACACACGAAAATCCACTATGGGTAGACATAGAAAAGACGATTGCACCGACAAAGGACCTCACACTACTACTACTGGGTGATATATGGTCACCATGGGACTTATAGAGTATCTCACCTACCATGCAGACTTCTTTAAAGGCATGGAGATTCATTCTCCGGATAACAGCAACTGCTGCAGGGGAAATAAACTATAGAATACCATTGCATATATTAGAAGCAAAAATACCAATGCTCTCAGTCAAAGAACTAGTGAGATGCGGCATCACACACATATCGGACCTATATGATGGAACACAGCCCATGCACACAGAACAAATAATGACACAATACCAACTGCCTAACAACAAACTGTTCTCCTGTCTTCGAATATCACACTATCTCAAATCTCTCCCTAGACCACAAATAAAAATCTCGCCAAAAATTTGGCAATTTTACGCTACAGACAGGCAGGATACGAAAAAAGGAATTTCACTATTCTATAATCTACTCCACGACAAGCAAACATTTAAAAAAACCATAGCAATGAGCAAATGGGAACACGACCTGGGTAATTCATTCTCCAACGAGCAATGGCAATGTGCATTCAAGGCAATACACAAAGCCTCCCATTGTGTAAAACACTGGGAATTGACCATACAAATAACAAACAGGTGGTACTACACACCATATAGATTAGCTTCCTTTTTACTAGAATCATCACCACAATGCTGGAGAGACTGTGGGAATATAGGAAATTTACTACACATGTTATGGCAATGCCCGAATGTCAGGAGTCTCTGGAACCAAACATTCCAACTAATCTCCTCCCTAACAGGTATATTGACTTCCCCAAATCCGGCCTTAGCAATTCTACATTTAGGTATAGATAGGTTTCCACCAGTTTATAGACCAGTCATGAGTCACGTTCTACTAGAGACACGACTACTAATATTACGGAATTGGAAATCAAAAAATGCCACAAACCTCTCTGATGTTACAAAAGCAGTCCACAGGAACTACACATTCGAACGTCTCATAGCAATCAACGCTATGCAATGCAATCTGTTTGATAAATGTTGGTCAATATGGCCTACACAGCAATAGCACCTCCCAAATATCTCATATGATAGATACTCTATGTATGCGCCATGGCAGTTCTTATGACTAAACTGATGTTTTGATACCACCCATTTTAATCTATTGCATATCTAAAAACTTTATGTATACATGTTAACCAAAGAAGTATAACTGGATGTATATTGTGTATATCGAATTACCTTACCTGATTTGTATACTGTTTTAAATGAAACTTTCAATAAAAAATATTGAAACAAAAAAAAAAAACTTTCACTCTCCAATGGTAATGCTACAGTCTCCAGACTGCTTCTCTGTTTGGGTAATCAGCGTTTGTATTGCCGCCAGACAAACTTTCCTTTCTCATAAGTGCTCAATCACGCTATTACTTCCGTAGGTTATAGACATGAAAAAACAAACACAAGTGCCATAGTGTACACTGTTTGCATGTTTAATAAAACCCCCCAAAACAAATCCACTTACAAGATAAAAACTTTAAGACAGCATGTCTCAAATCATCACTTCATTCACTGAAAATCTATACTCACGATGCTTCACAGATTCGGCTCCTCCCCTCTAAACGCGTGTCGGCATCTCATTGGCCTTCATCAGAGAAGGTGCCTTAGCGTGGCCAGGTTTATACCAGGGAACCTGGTATTTTTTTATTTATTTATTTTCACAAATAACCATTATTTATGATATATATTTTTTATAGATCATGCATAAAAAAATGTTTTAAAAAAATAACAAAAAAGTTATTTTTGTTTCATTTTGTTGTTAGTTGAGGTTTTAGACTATCACGGTAAACACACAAAAAAAAGAATATACTGTTTCTTATTTATTATTAATACTAATTATTTAAGTTGCTATTTTCATGTTTTTTTCCAACCATTTTTTTCAAAATTCCTTGCTTCTACTCTTCATAGGCTAAATGTGAGTAGTCTCACAACCTTTGCAGTTCTGGCCTTGGCAGACTGTTCTTTAAAAGAGAAGCATGGGGTTTTTTTATTTTAGTTTCATACTTACTTATGTTAATGCAGCATCAGACTGATGCTGCAGCCATCCCCCGCCATCTCTGCACTGAGAACCGAGCCACTGAACATCGCTGGTTGCTCGTTTTTCACAGATCCGTGAGAGGAGAGCTGCTGACTCTCAGTCAGCGTCTCTCCTCTCTGCTTCTCAATGCTCATTGGAGTGCTGAGCTGTGGAGGGGCGGGGAGCGGCCGTCTCAGCGGCTTGCTGAGATGCTGAGACTGCCATCAATCAAGGCAGCTTGTGGATCCAGACTTCGGAAGGCATGGTGACGTGCTGCCTTGTCTGATGGCAGTGATGTCATCAGAGAGCAGACTTCAGAACGCTCTCCGCTGAAAATGGGTCACAGGAGTGCAAAAATAATTGCACTCCTGTGACCCAGAGGAGAAGCCCAGCCTAAAACATTCATACTGGACTTCTTCTTTAATGTCTATGGCAACTTTTAGTTATTTATAGATAAAACCAACACCCACTTTACAGTTTACTACACTAAGATCTTACCTTGTGGCATAGCTAAAATGGTACCTTGAGATGTAGAAAGCAAAAGAGAAAAAATGTATTACAGAGGAGAGGGGAAGTCTGAAGGCTTGAGGGATTGGCATGACATTTTGGAAAGATTAACAAAATAATATACCATTGTTAAAGAAGGCATCAGCAAGTGAATTTCTTATTATTCTTTACTGTGTTCTGGAGCCCCAATAGTCAGCATTTACATTTTTACTTTCTACCACAAGGTGAAACTTTGACATGGTTTCCCACAGTGCGAAGTGTATGTCAATTGAAGATGCCATCCATGCACAATGAAACTGAATAGGGGGTTTAATGTGGGGGTGCAGAGGGAAGTTTTAGCATTAATCCAAAAAAGATATTACAGTATAAGTAAAGACAAAACATTCGGAATTACTGTAAAGGGCAAATTACAGTAACCCTTTACCATGCGATTAGCTGTGTCCAATCACAGCTGATCACATATAAACACACTTGCCGGTTATCAGGATTCCTTTCCTCACGCGCTGTCACAATGTGAGGGGAGTCGGTAACAGGAAAATGTGACAGAGGACATGTACACAGATAATCAGGGCACTGATCAATTGTGCCCTGATTATTGGTGCATCCCTATCAGTGCCCATCAGTGCTGCCTATTAATGCCCATCAGTGCTGTCTATTGGTGTCAATCGGTGCTGCCTATCATTGCCACCAATCAGTGCCACCTATCAGTGCCCATCAGTGCCACCTGTCAGTGCCACCCCATCAGTGTCACCTCATCAGAGCCCACCAGTGCAGCCTATCAGTGCCCATCAGTGCTGCCTATCAGTGTCACCTATCAGTGCCTATCAATGCTGCCTATCATTGCCACCTGTCAGTGCCCATCAGTGCCCCCTGTCAGTGCCACCTCATCAGTGCCACAGCATCAGTGCCCATCAGTGCCTCCTAATCAGTGCCTATCAGTGCAGCCTAACAGTGCCCATCAGTGCAACCTATCACAGCCCATCAGTACAGCCTCAACAGCACACATCAGTGAAGGAAAACATTTTTATTTGCAAAATAGAAACTTACAGTGCCTTGTAAAAGTATTTTGTTACATTACAGCCTTTAGTTCAATTGTTTATGGTTTTGGTTCCGAATATGGGAAAAACACCCTCATAGGAAGGCACCACATCCCTGGACAAAAATTTGTGTATACATAAGGAGAACTAAAGGGATTTTGACGGTGCAGGTAGACTATACATACGGAAAACTATATATCTTTTTTCTTTAAAAAACACAGTTTATTGTTTACAATCAATTAAAAGGGAACATATATGTTGTATAAAGTAACAAACACTTTTTCTTTTTACAGCAATATAAGAACAAAGGTGGTCAAATGGGATGAAAAGTGTATATATTATACATTGACAGATGGTAATTATTGCATACTAGGCCGACATGTTTCGCATTGTCGCTTTTTCAAGGGATATGCAACTGGTAATTGTATCATCCAACACTTTTAGTGATTCCCTAAATTGACCCCACAGAGCCTCGTCAAAACCAGCACCTACAGACCCAACCAAGCAGGGCAGCAAGGAGGCTAATTTGCAACCACAGGGAGCAGAAAGATGAAGACAGGTAATTAATTAAAGCTGTAACCAAGGATGCAGATGATCATCGGTCTCAGTGAAGTTGTAGTTACAGGGGATATTTAGCGCCGGAGGATGTAAGCCAAGACCCCAGCAGTGTGAGTGACTGCTTCATTCATTAACATCTAAATATCCCCTGTAACTACAACTTCACTGAGACCGATGATCATCTGCATCCTTGGTTACAGCTTTAATTAATTACCTGTCTTCATCTTTCTGCTCCCTGTGGTTGCAAATTAGCCTCCTTGCTGCCCTGCTTGGTTGGGTCTGTAGGCGCTGGTTTTGACGAGGCTCTGTGGGGTCAATTTAGGGAATCACTAAAAGTGTTGGATGATACGATTACCAGTTGCATATCCCTTGAAAAAGCGACAATGCGAAACATGTCGGGCTAGTATGCAATAATTACCATCTGTCAATGTATATTATATACACTTTTCATCCCGTTTGACCACCTTTGTTCTTATATTGCTGTAAAAAGAAAAAGCGTTTGTTACTTTATACAACATATATGTTCCCTTTTAATTGATTGTAAACAATAAACTGTGTTTTTTAAAGAAAAAAGATATATAGTTTTCCGTATGTATAGTCTACCTGCACCGTCAAAATCCCTTTAGTTCTCCTTATGTATATTCAAACCTTTTGTTCAATGTTTTTTTAATCTGAATTATATGTGACAGATCAGAAGACAATAGTCAAAGTTGGTGAAGTAAAATTAGAAAAATATATACATAAAACTATTTTTCAGAAATAAAAAACTGATAATTGGCATGTGCATATGTATTCACCCCTTTTGTTATGAAACCCATAAAAAGCTCTGGTGCAACCAATTACCTTCAGAAGTCACATAATTAGTGAAATGATGTCCACCTGTGTGCAATCTAAGTGTCACATGATTTGTCATTACATATACACACCTTTTTGAAAGGCCCTAGAGGCTGCAACACCTAAGCAAGAGACGCCACTAACCAAACACTGCCATGAAGACCAAGGAACACTACAAACAAGTAAAGGACAATGTTGGTGAGAATTACAAGTCAGGGTTAGGTTATAAAAAAAAATATCCAAATCTTTGATGATCCCTAGGAGCACCATCAAATCTATCATAACCAAATGGAAAGAACATGGCACAACAGCAAACCTGCCAAGAGATGGCCGCACACAAAAACTCACAGACCGGGCAAGGAGGGCATTAATCAGAGAGGCAGCACAGAAACCTAAGGTAACCCTGGAGGAGCTGCAGAGTTCCACAGCAGAGACTGGAGTATCTGTACATAGGACGACAATAAGCCATACGCTCCAAAGAGTTGGGCTTTATGGCACAATGGCCAGAAGAAAGCCATTGCTTTCAGCAAAAAACAAAATGGCATGTTTTGAGTTTGCAAAAAGGCATGTAGGAGACTCCCACAATGTATGGAGGAAGGTGCTCTGGTCTGATGATACTAAAATTGAACTATTTGGCCATCAAAGAAAACCCAACACATCACATCACCCAAAGAACACCATCCCCACAGTGAAACATGGTGGTGGCAGCATCATGCTGTGGGGATGTTTTTCAGCAGTCAGGCCTGGGAAACTGGTCAGAGTTGAGGGAAAGATAGATGGTGCTAAATACAGGAATATTCTTGAGCAAAACATGCACTATGTATGTGATTTGAGGCTAGGATGGAGGTTCACCTTCCAGCAGGGCAATGCCCCCAAACACACTGCTAAAGCAACACTTGAGTGGCTTAAGGGGAAACATGTAAATGTGTTGGAATGGCCTAGTCAAAGCCCAGACCTCAATCCAATATAAAATCTATGGTCAGACTTAAAAATTGCTGTTCACAACCGCAACCATCCAACTTGAAGCCGCTGGAGCAGTTTTGCAAGGAGGAAGGGGCAAAAATCCCAGTCGTAAGATGTGGCAAGCTCATAAAAACTTATCCAAAGTGACTTGGAGCTATGATATCCACAAAAGGTGGCTCTTCAAAGTATCGGGGGGTGAATAGTTATGCACATTGACTTTTTATGTTATTTTGTCCTATTTGTTGTTTGCTTCACAATAAAAAAATTCTTCAAAGTTGTGGGCATGTTCTGTAAATTAAATGATGCAAATCCTCAAACAATCCATGTTAATTCCAGGTTGTGAAGCAACAATACATGAAAAATGTCAAGGGGGTGAATACTTTTGCAAGGCACTGTAAAATAAATCTTTTTTTTTTCAAAAATGTTTGGGGTTTTTTGGTTTGTTTAGCAAAAAATTAAAAAAACTGCTTGCCGACAGCCGGCTGTCATATGATGGCCAGGCGGCGCGGCTCTCGTTGTGGGAGGGCGTAATATGATGTCCTCCCATTTAAACAGGGAATGCGTGCTATCGTGCACGTGCATCCCTGTTCCTTCAGTGGTGGCGTGTCACAGAGAAACCACTCGCCACGGAGGGGGGGTGAACAGCCATTGGGCATGGCTGTTTACCATGTGATTGGTCATGATGAAGTCACAGCCGATCACAGATGGTTCCACCCCACTGTGCATGGCTCGTGCGCGTGATCACGTCAGTGGCGGCGTGTTCCCGGGAACACTGCTCATCACTGACACTGGTAAACAGCCATTGACCGGCTGTTTACCCATGTGATTGGCTGTGATCCTTTCACAGCCGATCACTAAATGTCAACAAACCGAGGTAGCGAGATGTTACCGGGTTCTCCTCACACACCGTTCTTGTGTGAGAAGGAGATTGCGGTAACATCTCGTTACCGCTTACAGTGTACACCAATTATACTGTTCGCCCCCCCAATAAAGAGGACCTGTCACCACCCAAAGTACCTATCACAGTTCATCTGAGTACCTGTCACAGTCCATCAGAGTACCCGAGTACCTGTCATAGTCCATCAGAGTACCCGAGTACCTTACAGTCCATCAGAGTACCCGACTACCTGTCACAGTCCATCAGAGTACCCGAGTACCTGTCACAGTCCATCTGAGTACCTGAGTACCTGTCCCAGACCATCTGAGTAGCCGAGTACCTGTCACAGTCCATCTGAGTACCCAAGTACCTGTCACAGTCCATCTGAGTACCCGAGTACCTGTCACAGTTCATCTGAGTACCCGAGTACCTGAGTACCTGTCACAGTCCATGTGAGTACCTGAGTACCTGTCACAGTTCATCTGAGTACCCAAATACCTGAGTACCTGTCACAGTCCATCTGAGTACCTGAGTACCTGTCACAGTCCATCTGAGTACCTGAGTACCTGTCACAGTTCATCTGAGTACCTGAGTACCTGTCACAGTCCATATGAGTACCTGGGTACCTGTCACAGTCTATATGAGTACCTGAGTACCTGTCACAGTCCATATGAGTACCTGAGTACCTGTCACCACCCTTTAGAGTACCCGAATACCAGTCACCAGACCATCAGAGTACCTGAGTACCTGTCACCAGGCCATCAGAGTACCCGAGTACCTTTCACCAGGCCATCAGAGTACCCGAGTATCTGTCACCAGCCCATCAGAGTACCCGAGTACCTATCTGCAGCCCATCAGAGTACCCGAGTACCTATTTGCAGCCCATGCCTCATAGAATATACGTTGGGGTGTTTGCATCCCAAAATGGGGTCATTTTGTCGGTCATTCCACTGTCCTGGTGCTCCAGGACCCTCAAAAGTGTGATAGGTAGGAATGAAATGAGATGTGTAATTTATGCTCCTAGAATGCCTGAAGGTACTACTTCAATGTTGGTCCTCTGTATGTGGTCAGGCTGTGTAAAAGTCTCACACATGTGGTATCGCCCTACTCGGGAAGAGTAGCAGAATGTACTTTGGGGTGTAATTTTTGCTATATAAATGCTATTTATTAGAAATATCTTATAAATGGACAACTTTGTGTAAAAAAAAATGCGTTTTAATTTTTTTTCCACATTTTCCAAAAACTTCTGGAAAAATGAACCGTTCAAAAGACTCATTATGCCTCATAGATTATATGTTAGGGTGTTTGCTTTCCAAAATGGGGTCATTTCGTGGGCAATTCCATTGTCCTGGTGCTCCAGGGCCTTCAAAAATGTAACAGGTGGTTGAGAAATGAGAAATGTCATTTATGCTCGTAGAACTCCTGAAGGTGCTACTTCAGTGTTGGGCCTCTGTATGTGGCCAGGCTGTGTAAAAGTCTCACACATGTGGTATTGCCATACTCGGGAAGAGTAGCAGAATGTATTTTGGGGTGTGATTTGTTGTATGCATATATTGTGTGTGAGAAATAACCTGATAATATGACATATGTTTTGTAAAAAAAATTAAAAAAATCTTCATTTTGAAAAGAATTGTGGGAAAAAATGACAACTTAAAAAAACTCACCATGCTACTTAATTAATACCTTGGAATGTCTACTTTCTAAAAATGGGTCATTTGGGGGGTATTTGTACTTTCCTGACTTGTTAGTGTCTCAAGAAATGAGATTCACCTGATGTACTGAAGGCCTGATCAGATGTGATCAATTTTCAGAGATTGGTACCATAGTTTGTAGACTCTATAACTTTCACAAAGACCAAATAATATACACTAATTTGGGTTATTTTTACCAAAGATATGTAGCAGTATAAAGTTTGGCCAAAATTTAGGAAGTAACATTACTAATTAGCAAATAAATTTTATAACAGAAACAACGAAAAAGGCATTTTCTTCACAAAATGTAAGTTTTTTTTTTATTCATAGCACAAAAAATAAAAAAAACACTAGTGATTAAATACCACCAAAAGAAAGCTCTATTTGTGTGAAAAAAAGGACTCAAGTTTCATATGGGTACAGTGTTGCATGACTGAGTAATTGTCATTCAAACTGTGAGAGCGCTGAAAGCTGAAAATTGGTCTGGGCAGGAAGGGGGTGTAAGTGCACTTTATTGAGGTGGTTAAATACCACCAAAAGAAAGCTCTATTTGTGTGGAAAAGAAAAATAACAATTTCATATAGGTACAGTGTTGCATGACAGTGTAATTGTCATTCAAATTGCAACAGCACTGAAAATTGGCCTTGAGAGGAAGGGGATGAAAGTGCCCAGTATTAAAGTGGTTAAAATTAAGGTTGAACAATGCTGAAACACAGTAAAAGGCATGTGAGGTATCCACGCTATTGTACAATAATGATAAACTAGAAGCAGCCAGCACAATTTGTTTGATTCAGCAAATAAAACAAATAAAGTCCAAATGCGGTGCTACAATCAAAACTAACAAATCATCTTTCAGTAAAAAGGGAGAGATGAAATCCCTGTACCAGATTCAGTGTGTAATGAAAGCACGCCAGACCACAGTATCACCCCCTATATGGTAATGGATAGATTCATGCATATCATGAATCTATCTATGGTTGCCGTGGCCATCCCCTATTCATGTGTCTGGCCCCTTTCGGGTCACCAGACGCATGAATTACAATGGCAGGTGATTTTTTTTGAAGCACCTGATTAGAGCCATATGCTAGGGTGGGCTCGGGTCGCAAAGCATCCAACCTGGAGCCCACCCAGGTGTGTTACAACAGCGAATGAATATTCGCTGTTGAAACACTGATCCTCAATCCGGCCAATCAGAAGCAGTGTGAGACCCATTTTCCCATTGGCCGCTGAGGAGGGAGGAAATGGAAGCTGTCACCATGGAGAGCAGGAGAACAAGAAGCCACTTGTGATGGAAAACTGGATTCCACCGCTGAGCAGGGGAAGTCGCCGGTGATGGGGTAGGTGCTCTTGACCAACCGACCCGGGGGGTGGCATACTGTTTGCCGCCCCCCAAGAAAATTTCCCACCAGCTGCCACTGGTCAGAGGGCTTTAGTCAGAACTGCTACTTTCAGTGACACCCACAAGTCCGGGCTTTAGTCGGAACTGCTACTTTCAGTGACACCCACAAGTCCGGTGCTTAGCCCTGAAGTTAAATCAAACACTAGCATACTACCAGTTCTGCGACAGAATATTCTTTCTCTAGCACAAGAAAATCTAATTCTACTTAACCTCTCTGACCTCACTGACTTTCTCTACTTTTTTTTAAGTGATCTATAACTTTTAGAGGTAAATTGAGGAGTTGGATTAAGTCCCTCTGACCAGATCAAGCTTTCCTTCATAGTAAAAACTATTTTTTTTATACAAAGCAATCTAAGAAACAAACAATAGAAACAAATTGTAAGTCATTAACTTCTTTAGGTTGAACGTGTTGAATGACATCAATACATCCTAAGCAACGAAAGTGCACGTGAGAGTGTACAATGTCGATACATTTTTTTGCAATATTGCTGTTACAGCAGTACTTGTCTGCACAAACCTGACTATATCCTATCTCATTGATACACCAGGAATATGCACAAATATACCCTTTTACAGGTGCATCTCACAAAATTTGAATATCATCAAAAAGTTTATTTATATCAGTAATTCAATTCAAAAAGTGAAACTCATATGTTATATTGATTCATTACGCACAGAGTGATATATTTCTAGCATTTCTTTCTTTTAACTTTGAGGACTATGGCTTACAGCTAGTAAAAACCCAAAATTCAGTATCTCAGAAAGTTAGAATATTGTGAAAAAATTCAATATTGTAGACTCAAGGGAGCTATTTACGATCCAAATCCACTTTGCACTACAAGTGCAAACTACAAGTGCAAAGTGCACTTGAAATTACACTGAAAGTGCACTTGGAAGTGCAGTCGCTGTAGATCCGAGGGGAACATGCATGGAAAATAAAAAAATAGCATTTTAGCTTGCACCCGATTGGATGATAAAATCAGCAGAGCTTCCCCTTATTTCAGATCTACCCCTCAAATTTCAAGTGCACTTTGCACTTGTAGTTTGCACTTGTAGTGCAAAGTGGATTTGCCTTTCATAAATAACACCCATGGTGTCATGTCTAATCAGCTAATTAATTTAAAACACCTGTAAAGGTTTCCGGAGCCTTTAAATGGTCTCTCAGTCTGGTTCAGTAGGTTACACAATCATAGGGAAGACTGCTGACTTGACAGTTGTCCAGAAGACAGTCATTGACACCCTCCTCAAGGAGGGTAAGTCACAAAAGGTCATTGCTAAAGAAGCTGGGTGTTCACAGAGTGCTGTATCCAAGCATATTAATGAAGTGTTAAGTGGAAAGAAAAAGTGTGGTAGAAAAAGGTGCACAAACAACATAGATAACCATAGCCTTGAGAGGATTGTGAAGCAAAGGCCATTCAATAATTTTGGGGAAATTCACAAGGAGTGGACTATGGCTGTTGTCAGTGCTTCAACAGCCACCACACACAGACATATCCAGGACATGGGCTACAACTGTCACATTCCTTGCATCAAGCCACTTCTGAACCAGAGACAACATCAGATGCATCTTACCTTGGCTAAGGAAAAAAAAGGACTAGACTGTTGCTCAGTGGTTCAAAGTCCTCTTTTCGGATGAAAGTAAATTCTGCCTTTAATTAGGAAATCAAGGTCCATGAGTCTGGAGGGAGAGTGGAGGGGCACAGAATCCAAGTTGCATGAGGTCCAGTGTAAAGTTTCCACAGTCAGTGATGATTTGGGGAGCTATGTCATCTCCTGGTATTTGTCCACTGTGTTCCAAAGTGAACGCAGCCGTCTACCAGGAAATTCTAGAACACTTCATGCTTCCCTCTACTGACCAGCTTTATGGAAATGCTGATTTCATTTTCCAGTAGGACTTGGCACCTGCCCACACTGCCAAAAGTACTAATACCTGATTTAATGATCATGGTATCACTGTGCTTGAGTGGCCAGCAAACTTGCCTGGCCTATACCCCACAGAGAATCTGTGGGGTATTAACAAGAGGAAGATAAGAGACACCCAGACCCAATAATGCAGATGAGCTGAAGGCCACTATCAAAGAAACCTGGGCTTCTATAACACCTCAGCAGTGCCACAGACTGATCACCTCCATGCCACGCCGCATTGATGCAGTAATTCATACAAAAAACATTGAGTTCATACTATACTGTACATGGACAGACTTTTCAGTAAGTCAACACTTCTGTACTAAAACACTTTTTTTTTTTATTGATCTTATGTAACATTCAAATTTTTCTTTTTAAAAGAAAGAAATGCTTGAATTATATCACTCTGTGTGTAATGGATCTACACTATATTGTCCTGCCTTTATACGCGCATGAACTTTAATGGCACCCCAGTCTTAGTATGTAGGGTTCAATATTGAGTTAGCCCACCCTTTGCAGCTATAACAGCTTAAAATAAAAATAAAAAGTTGTTCCTCAGACCGGGAACCTAGTAGGCTAATATAGAGACAGGAAAGTGAGGACAGCTTTTACAAAAATTATATGAATCGTTTATTAGGTCAAAAAATATACCAATTAAAACCAGCATAGTTTATAAGCCCTCATGCACACAGGCTGTTAAAAAAAGTTATGAAAACGCCAGTATCTTTGCAGTGACTTTTTTTAACTTTTTTCAGCGTTTTTGCAATAGCGTTTTTTAGCCTTTTTGAGTGTTTTTGAGCATTTTTCCGCGTTAGCGTTTTTGATCTTTTTTTTTTTTTTCAATTTTTTTTTTTTTTTTTTTTTCAATGGATCAAAAACGCTGAAAAACGTTGGCGAATGACGTTTTTGAGCGTTTTTGAGCATTTTTCAGTGTTAGAGCGTTTTTACAGCTGAAAAACGTCTTTCAGAACCCACTGGTCCTGGGTTTTTTTTTACAGCTTAAAAACGCCTATGCCACTTGCAGCTCAAAAACGCCTAGGTGGGCATGAAGCCATAGACTAACATAGACAGGCATTTTTAAGCTGCAAAACAGCTCAAAAAAGCAGCTGTAAAAACGTCCGTGTGCATGAGGACTAACACTCTGGTTGAGTACACCTGGAAACACTTAAACAAGGCATGACAAGCATGCTCATAGACATAAAACAAAGACAATAACTCAAAACACTAAAACAATCATCCGGATGCCAAATATGCTGGCCCACTTAGCACCACCACAGCAAAAGCCGTATAAGTCAACCCCCTGGAGGCTCAAGCTAGGGGAGAGCAGGGAAGGTGAAAGCAGTGAGCGTGTGATGAATCTAACGCGTTTCTAAATGGAGATGCCTAGCTTGGTATACCCCAAACTTGCTCATCCATGTCTTTATGTACCTTGTTTTGTGCACTAGTCCAAATAGTTTAGTAGGGGGGATTATTGGTCTTACATAATGTTAAAATTTTCTGACATATTGAATTTTGGGTTTTCACTAGCTGTAAGCCATAGTTATCAAAATTAAAAGAAAGAAATGCTTGAAATATATCACTCTGTGTGTAATGAATACACTATATTGCCAAACGTATTGGGACACCTGCCTTTATACGCACATGAGCTTTAACGGCACCCCAGTCTTAGTCCATAAGGGTTCAAAATTAATTTGGCCCACCCTTTGCAACTATAATAGCTTCAACTCTTCTGGTAAGGCTGTCCACAAGGTTTAGGAGTGTGTCTATGGGAATGTTCGGGTTGAGCTCAGGACTCTGTGCAGGCCAGTCAAGTTCCTCCACCCCAAACTCACTCATATATGGACCTTGCTCTGTACACTGGTCCAAATCATTTGGTGGAGGGGGGATTATGGTGTGGGTTGTTTTTCGGGTGTTGGGCTTGGCACCTTACTTCCAGTGAAGGGAACTCTTAAGGCAACAGCATACCAGGACATTTTGGACAATGTTATGCTCCCAGCGTCGTGGGAACAGTTTTGGGGATGGCCCTTTCCTGTTCCAACATGACTGCACACTGGTGCACAAAGCAAGATCCATAAAGACATGCAGTGGATATAAAAAGTCTATACACCCCTGTTAAAATGTCAGGTTTCTGCGATATAAAAAAAATGAGACAAAGATTAATAATTTCAGAACTTTTCCACCTTTAACCACTTAAGGACAAGAAGGGTTTGCGCCTTTAATGATCAGGCCACTTATGCGATAAGGCACTGCGTCACTTTAACTGACAATTGCGCAGTCGTGCGACACTGTACCCAAACAAAATTAACATCCTTTTTTCCCACAAATAGAGTGATCTTTTGGTGGTATTTGATCACCTCTGCGGTTTTTATTTTTTGCGCTATAAACAAACATTCGGCAATTTTGAAAATTTTTTTTTTTTACTTTTTGCTATAATACATATCCAAAAATATATATATATAAAAAAATATGTATTCATCAGTTTAGGCCAATATATATTCTTCTACATATTTTTTGTGAAAAAAAATTGCAACAGGCGTATATTCATTGGTTTGCGCAAAAGTTATCTTGTCTACAAACTACTGGATAGGTTTAGGTACTTTTATTTTTTATATTGTTTCTACTGGTTATGGTGGTGATCTGCAATTGTTAGTGGGACTGCGACATTGCAGTGGACAAATCTGACCCCAAATTACACTTTTTGGGGACCAGTGACATTATTACAGTGATCAGTGCTATAAAAATGCACTGATCAATGTAAAAATGTCACTGGCAGGGAAGGGGTTAACACTAGGGGGAGATCAAAGGGTTAAATGGGCTGCCTGGGACATGACAGATATCACTGTTCCCGAACACTGGGAACAGTAGATATCTGTCATGTTATCTGTTAGAATGGGGATCCACCTTGTTCACAAAGGCAGATGCCCATTCTGCCTTTGTACTAGGCAATTGTGGTTCGCGGCGATTGTGGATATCGCGGGCATGCTCCCGCAGCGCGCAACGGGCGCGAAAGTGCCGCCCGCCCATAAACGCCCACCTACAACTGCACCTGTGTGAGCCGACATACAATGACGGCAGTTCGTGCAGGGGAGCCAACCTGCCGCAGGACAACTGCGGCGGGTGGTCCTTAATTGGTTAATGTGACCTATGAACTGTACAACTTAATTAAAAGAGAGAGTCTGACAGAAAGTAGTAAGAGAGGGTGTGCCACATCCCATAAATCTGAAAGAAACCAAAAAATCCCCCTGTAGCGGGATTTTGAAGGCACTACCATGAATAATACGGTATGGATAAAAATATGCTTTTATTACAAAAATAGAAAAAAATGACAAAATATATACGAATCAAATACAAAAAATATGTACAAATGGATACATCAAGAGCAAAGTACATGTGGTTGTAGATACAAATTGCATGACAATGGAAAAAGGACCAAAGGTCGAAATATAATAAGTCTCACTGAACTGACGCATTTCAGAGAATCCTTCATCAGGGTTAACCAAGTGAGAGTTAGCATCTAAGGGGTTACAAAGTAAAAAAAAAAGGGTAATTAACATTACATACAAATTAGATGACAATCCCCCCACACCCAGTGAAGGTCTGTATGAAAACCATACTCACTTCCAAAGTACAAATGCTATAAAAGTATCCAAGGCATAAAATCAACTTCACAAAGGTCTCCCAGGCCGTGTGCACCTAAAGGTCACCCAATGGATAGCTATCCAAAATGATAGTGCAGAAAACTGGTGTATCAGGGAAGATCCCAATTTGTGCTGAAAAACGCTGCACCTAAATATTTAGCGCGGCGTTTGTGCACAGGCTGGGGTCCAATTGTCTCCGGACCTAAAACCAAAAACACAGCCCTATGAAAAATAGTGATTCAAGGGTAGAAATAAACAAAAGCAGCTAATAGGATCGATAATATCAGATCCCAAAGTATGTAAAGAATATAAAATATATATGAAAACCAGTAACAGGGAACATACCTGTGAACTGAGTCCAAAGGTAGAACCTATAGTTTATCATGTAGGGGAGAGGAGAGAGGCTGAGAGTCCAAGCATATTTTTATCCATACCGTATTATTCATGGTAGTGCCTTCAAAATCCCGCTACAGGGGAATTTTTTGGTCTCTGTACAACTTAATTGAACAACAAACTGAAATCTTTTAGGTGGCGGGAAGTAAAATTAAAAAACTGTCCTCATAGGTATTAAAAACGGTTACATAAGTGTGCACTAGGGATGGGCAAATGGTTCGCTGTTCGGACGTTCGACGAACAGCCGAATAAACGTTTGTTCAATTGTTTGCCCCCCCGAACCAACCACAATGCATTGCAGCAGTGAACAGTGCATTGCAAGTCCTGATTGGCTGAAGCAGTGAAAGCTTAAGCCAATCAGGGCACAGAGCACTGTCAGAGTCATGATTGGACAATGTCATCAAGACTTGTTACTGCCAGTTTAACGCCATTTACTTCTGTGTGCATTACTGCCAGTTTAACGCCATATAGTTCTGTGTGTGTTACTGCCAGTTTAATGCCATATAGTTCTGTATGTGTTACTGCCAGTTTAACGCCATATAGTTTTGTGTGTTACTGCCAGTTTAACACAATATAGTTTTGTGTGAGTTACTGCCAGTTTAACACCATATAGTTTTGTGTGCGTTACTGCCAGTTTAATGCCATATAGTTCTGTGTGTGTTACTGCTAGTTTAACACCATATAGTTTTGTGCGTTACAGCCAGTTTAACGCTATATAGTTTTTTGTGCATTACAGCCAGTTTAACACCATATATTTTTGTGTGTTACTGCCAGTTTAACGCCATTTACTTCTGTGTGTATTACTACCAGTTTAATGCTATAAAGTTCTGTGTGTGTTACTGTCAGTTTAACGCCATATAGTTCTGTGTATGTTACTGCCAGTTTAACGCCATATAGTTTTGTGTGTTACTGCCAGTTTAACACCAACATAGTTTTGTGTGAGTAGATGTGTGGGGACTAATGCGCAAAAACCACAATCTAAACGAGAAATAAACAATCTAAAACTATCAGTGAGGTACCAGGTAAAGAGCTGCCAACATAGATGGGTCCACTCAGTTCCCCCAAGAAAGACAATAGGTTCATATAAAATATGTGGCGTTGCTCTATCATTCAGTACCAAACCAGCAATTAAAATCCTAACCCTGATCTTCTAAGACAAAGGATAAAGGGACAAACACTGTGCCTAACGGTGACTCCAAGATACTGATTCCTACCAAGAAAATATTATGGTGATCTCTGAACTAATAGCCCCACGCTGGAGTCCATCAAACAAATCATCAGTGCCAAATATATGTAAAATATGTGAGTGAACGTCAACCATTAAAGTGCCAAGTGCAAAGTGAGATTCATGATGTATTAGCCACCACGCATAAAAGGAAGTGACAATATATAATGAAACTAGATGTAATTAGAATAATACGTGGTGTGACGCAACGCGTGAGAGTAGGAGGAGTCAGGTGCCGACGCTTCTCGGGGACGGCCGAACCCGGAAGCTTACCACATCATCCATTGATCGTTGTGTTTTTAAATGTAAGTTACTACGTTTTTTAATAAAACTCACCCGAAATTACTACACTATGAGACCTCTCCTTTGTTCCTAACTACCATTGCTGGGATTACTGGGAGCGGCGGGAGGAGACTCAGAGAGCCAGATCTACTGACATCGTTCCTGCCAGTTTAACCCCATATAGTTTTGTGTGTTACTGCCAGTTTAACTCCATATAGTTGTGTGAGTTACTGCCAGTTTGACACCTTATAGTTTTGTGAGCGTTACTGACAGTTTAACGCCATATAGTTCTGTTTGCGTTACTGCTAGTTTAATGCTATATAGTTTTGTGTGTTACTGCCAGTTTAACACCATTTACTTCTGTGTGTGTTACTGCCAGTTTAATGCCATATAGTTCTGTGTGTGTTACTGCCAGTTTAACACCATATAGTTTTGTGCGTTACAGCCAGTTTAACGCTATATAGTTTTTTGTGCATTACAGCCAGTTTAACGCCATATAGTTCTGTGCGTTACTGCCAATTTAACACCATATAGTTCTGTGCATCACTGTATGTTTGATGCATTATATTGCAGTATATTATAGTGTATCCGTGGAGTGTGTCTGTGTAGTGTGAGTATTTAAAATAACGACTTCAGCCCCGGAAGGATTTACCCCCTTCCTGACCAGAGCACTTTTTACAATTTGGCACTGCGTCACTTTAACTGCTAATTGCGCGGTCATGCAATGCTGTACCCAAACAAAATTTGCGTCCTTTTCTTCCCACAAATAGAGCTTTCTTTTGATGGTATTTGATCACCTCTGTGGTTTTTATTTTTTGCGCTATAAATGGAAAAAGACCGAAAATTTTGAAAAAAAAAGATATTTTCTACTTTTTGTTATACAAAAAATCCAATAAACTCAATTTTAGTCATACATTTAGGCCAAAATGTATTCGGCCACATGTCTTTGGTAAAAAAAATGTTAATAAGCGTATATTTATTGGTTTGCGCAAAAGTTATAGTGTCTACAAACTATGGTACATTTTCTGGAAGTTACACAGCTTTTAGTTTATGACTGCCTATGTAATTTCTTGAGGTGCTAAAATGGCAGGGCAGTACAACCCCCCCCCAAATGACCCCATTTTGGAAAGTAGACACCCCAAGCTATTTGCTGAGAGGCATGTTGAGTCCATGGAATATTTTATATTTTGACAAAAGTTGCGGGAAAGTGACCAATTTTTTTTTGCACAAAGTTGTCACTAAATGATACATTTCTCACACAGGCCATGGGCATATGTGGAATTGCACCCCAAAATACATTTAGCTGCTTCTCCTGAGTATGGGGATACCACATGTGTGGGACTTTTTGGGAGCCTAGCCGCGTACGGGGCCCCGAAAACCAAGCACCGCATTCAGGATTTCTAAGGGCGTAAATTTTTGATTTCACTCCTCACTACCTATCCGAGTTTTGAAGGCTATAAAATACCAAGATGGCACAAACCCCCCCAAATGACCCCATTTTGGAAAGTAGACACCCCAAGCTATTTGCTGAGAGGCATGTTGAGTCCATGGAGTATTTTAAATTTTGACACAAGTTGCGGAAAAGTGACAATTTTTTTTTTTTGTACAAAGTTGTCACTAAATTATATATTGCTCAAACATGCAATTAGCATATGTGGAATTACACCCCAAAATACATTCTGCTGCTTCTCCTGAGTATGGGGATACCACATGAGTGGGACTTTTTGGGAGCCTAGCCGCGTACGGGGCCCCGAAACCAAGCACCGCCTTCAGGATTTCTAAGAGCGTAAATTTTTGATTTCAATCCTCACTACCTATCACAGTTTTGAAGGCCATGAAATGCCAAGATGGCACAAAACCCCCCCAAATTACCCCATTTTGGAAAGTAGACACCCCAAGCTATTTGCTTAGAGGCATGTTAAGTCCATGGAATATTTTATATTTTGACACAAGTTGCGGGAAAGTGACACATTTTTTTTTTTTGCACAAAGATGTCACTAAATTATATATTTCTCACACAGGCCATGAGCATATGTGGAATTGCACCCCAAAATACATTCTGCTGATTCTCCTGAGTACGTGCAATACCACATGTGTGGGATTTTTTGGAGCCTAGCCGCGCACGGGGCCCCGAAAACCAATCACCGCCTTCCGGATTTCTAAAGGCGTAAATTTTTGATTCACTCCTCACTACCTATCACAGTTTCGAAGGCCATAAAATGCCAAGATAGCACACCCCCCCCAAAATGACCCCATTTTGGAAAGTAGACACCCCAAGCTATTTGCTGAGAGGCATGGTGAGTATTTTGCAGCTCTCATTTGTTTTTGAAAATTAGAAAAGACAAGAAAATTTTTTTTTCTTTTTTCAATTTTCAAAACTTTGTGACAAAAAGTGAGGTCTGCAAAATACTCACTATACCTCTCAGCAAATAGCTTGGGGTGTCTACTTTCCAAAATAGGGTCATTTGGGGGGGGGGTTTGTGCCACCTGGGCATTCCATGGCCTCCGAAACTGTGATAGGCAGTGAAGAGTGAAATCAAAAATTTACGCCCTTAGAAAGCCTGAAGGCGGTGCTTGGTTTTCTGGGTCCCGTACGTGGCTAGGCTCCCAAAAAGTCTCACACATGTGGTATCCCCGTACTCAGGAGAAGCAACAGAATGTATTTTGGGGTGTAATTTCACATATTCCCATGGCATGTTTGAGCAATAAATTGTCTTTTTCCCGCAACTTGTGTCACAATATAAAATATTCCATGGACTCTACATGCCTCTCAGCAAATAGCTTGGGGTGTCTACTTTCCAAAATGGGGTCATTTGGGGTGGGGTTTGAACTGTCCTGGCATTTTATGCACAACATTTAGAAGCTTACATCACCCACTCTTCTAACCACTTGAAGACAAAGCCCTTTCTGACACTTTTTGTTTACATGAAAAAATAATTTTTTTTTGCAAGAAAATTACTTTGAACCCCCAAACATTATATATTTTTTTTAAAGCAAATGCCCTACAGATTAAAATGGTGGGAGTTTAATTTTTTTTTTTTTCACACAGTATTTGCGCAGCGATTTTTCAAACGCATTTTTTGGGGAAAAAACATACTTTTTAAAATTTTAATGCACTAAAACACACTATATTGCCCAAATGTTTGATGAAATAAAAAAGATGATTTTAGGCCGAGTACATGGATACCAAACATGACATGCTTTAAAATTGCGCACAAATGTGCAGTGGCGACAAATACATTTTTAAAAGCCTTTAAAAGCCTTTACAGGTTACCACTTTAGATTTACAGAGGAGGTCTACTGCTACAATTACTGTCCTCGATCTGACCTTTGCGGTGATACCTCACATGCATGGTGCAATTGCTGTTTACATTTGACGCCAGACCGACGCTTGCGTTCACCTTTGCACGAGAGCAGGGGGGGACAGGGGTGCTTTTTTTTTTATTATTTTTTTGCTTTTTTATTTTATTTTTAAACAGTTCCTTTCATTTTTATTTTTTTAATCATTTTTATTGTTATCTCAGGGAATGTAAATATCCCCTATGATAGCAATAAGTAGTGACAGGTACTCTTTTTTGAAAAAACTGGGGTCTTTTAGACCCTAGATCTCTCCTCTGCCCTCAAAGCATCTGACCACACCAAGATCGGTGTGATAAAATGCTTTCCCAATTTCCCAATGGAGCTGTTTACATCTGGCAAAATCTAAGTCATGAAATGCTCGTAGCTTCCGGTTTCTTAGGCCATAGAGATGTTTGGAGCCACTCTGATCACCTCTATGGTTAGCTGGCTGAATCACCGGCTGCATTCTCAGGTTCCCTGTTGGGACAGGAGAGCCAGAGAAAAACATGGAAGACGGTGGGGGGGATTCCCTCCCACTGCTTGTAAAAGCAGTCTAGAGGCTAATTAGCTGCCAGGATTGCTTTTACATGAAAGCCGACCACTGGCTGAAAAGAATGATACCAAGATGATACCTAAACCTGCAGGCATCATTCTGGTATAAACACTCAAAGTCCAGAAACATACCAGTACGTTGCTGGTCCTTGTTGTCATATATTGTAAACTTTTTTTCATGCAGCCTGTGGGCTGCATGAAAAAAAGAGATTGATCGGTGGGTATGCCCACCATTAGAATGCCTCCCTTCTTCCACCCACTTCTAATGATGGGCATACATGCACGTATATATATGCCGAAGCATGGGGGCATCCTCCCGCAAAAGTTAGGAGCAAATCGCTCCTCCGCCCTCTGCTGCCCCCACGCTTTGGCATATATGCTGAAGTATGTAACTGTGGTGGTGAAATCACCTCCGACAGCGCTGGAGTCACGACTTTATGTATCGTGGGAGCAAACGCTGTTGCTGTCATGATAGATAAATCCGCGCTGCCACTGAATGGCGTACCTGCTAAGCAAATGATGGTTAACAATAAAACAAAGTAACATTACAGTAAAACAGTAAGACTTACCATACCTGCAAAGCAAATACAAAAAAAAATAGTAAAAAAAAAAAACATTTAACGCAACCTGTGCCTAAAATATATATATGCCGAAGCATGGGGGCATCCTCCCACAAAAGGCAGGAGCAAATCGCTCCTCCACCCATTGCTGCCCCCACGCTTCGGCATATATGCTGAAGTATGTAACTGTGGTGGTGAAATCACTTCCGACAGCGCTGGAGTCACGGCTTTAAATATTGTGGGAGAAAACGCTGTTGCTGTCAAGATAAATAAATCAGCGCTGCAACTGAATGGCGTACCTGCTAAGCAAATGATGGTTAACAATAAAACAAAGTAACATTACAGTATAACAGTAAGACTTACCATACCTGCAAAGCAAATACAAAAAAAATAGTAAAAAATAAAACATTTAACGCAACCTGTGCCTAAAATATATATATGACGAAGCATGGGGTCACCCTCCCACAAAAGTCAGGAGCAAATCGCTCTTCCACCCACTGCTGCCCCCACGCTTCAGCATATATGCTGAAGTATGTAACTGTGGTGGTGAAATCACCTCTGACAGCGCTGGAGTCATGGCTTTATGTATCGTGGGAGCAAACGCTGTTGCTGTCAAGATAAATAAATCCGCTCTGCAGCTGAATGGCGTACCTGAAAACAAAAAAATGGTTACCAACAAAACACAGTAAACAGTAAAGTATAAAAAAATTGCATATCTGAAAAGCAAACATGGTAAAACATAATAACAGTAAAACATTGCAGAATAGAATACAGTAAAAAAGAGCAGAATAATAGAGAGAGAATAGAGAGAGAGAGAGCAATGAAATGACAACTATTTTTGTTTTTTTTTATTTTATTTTTTTTGTGTTTTTATTTTTTTTATTTTTTTATTTATTTTTTTATTTTTTTACACTTTTTTTAGTAACTTTAACTTTTGTAACTGGTACCAGGTTTGGGTCTCTCAAAATGCGATGGCATCTTGGGAGACCCTGTGAAAGTGTGTCCTAGTCACCTGTGCAATGCTGTACCCTACGCTAAAACTCAACTAGTGTATGGTAGCATTCAAAACATTCACCAATACATAGACCAGGATTGTCAGGACAGGAGGGACAATAATACCGGGTGTCACGCCTAAATCCGCGCTTGCTACAGACACGACATCTTCTTTGGGGGGCTCGTTAGGTAGGGGTACTCGAGAGGACATAAGGAAAATGCCTCTCATGCAGCCTGCTTACTGCATATGGTTGGGGAAGGTGAGGTGGAGCACCGTCTGGAAACAGAAGGGCTCTGACGATCTCTTCCTGGAATTTAAGGAAGGATCCAGTCCGTCCTGAAGCTCTGTATAGCACATGAGCGTTCAGCAAAGCCAATTGAAATAAATAAACAGACACTTTTTTGTACCAGCATCTGGCCTTACGGGCAACTAGGTACAGCACCAACAACTGGTTGTTGAGGTCCACCCCTCCCATATTTTGGTTATATTCGTGGACACAGAGGGGTTTCTCCACAACACCAGTTGCCGTAGTAATTTGGACCGTCGTGTCTGCATGAAGGGAGGTAAGAACGAAAACATTCTTATTATCCCTCCACTTCATAGCGAGCAAGTTATTACACTGCAAGCAGGCTCTCTCCCCCAGCCTAAGACGGGAATCTACAAGCCGCTGGGGAAAGCCCTGGCGATTAGGTCGCACTGTGCCACATGCTCCAATCTGTTGATCAAAAAGGTGACTAAAAAGTGGCACGCTCGTGTAATAATTGTCCACGTACAAGTGGTACCCCTTTCCTAATAAGGCTGACACCAAGTCCCACACTATCTTGCCAGCGCTTCCTATGTAGTCAGGGCAGTTCGTCGGCTCTACGTGACTATCTTTGCCCTCGTAAACCATAAATCTACATGTATAGCCTGTGGCACTGTCACAGAGCGTATACATCTTGACCCCATATCTGGCACGCTTGCTGGGAAGGTACTGTTTGAATGACAAGCGGCCAGAAGATTTAATCAGGGACTCATCAACGCAGACAACTTGATGGGTAGTAAACAAGTCTGCAAAACGCTGGTTCAACTGGTTTACGAGGGGCCGAATTTTGTAGAGCCGATCGTATCCAGGGTCTCCACGAGGACGACAGAGTTCATTGTCATTGAAGTGCATGAACC
Organism: Lithobates clamitans; assembly: GCA_037952925.1. NCBI lineage: Eukaryota > Metazoa > Chordata > Amphibia > Anura > Ranidae > Lithobates > Lithobates clamitans. The sequence goes on along the minus strand of JBBGZY010001149.1, from coordinate 3,116,492 downwards.
GCAAAATCTGCTCGTATCTTGCCCTGGCCATGGAAGCAGAGAACACGGGCATATGGTGAATTGGGTCAGTGGACCAATATGACCGCAACTCACTCTTTTTGGTTATGCCCATGAGGAGGGAAAGGCCCAAAAAGAACTTAAGTTCAGGGACCATAATTGGTCCCCAATCTCTGGCAAGGGAGGACTGGGGAATAGTGCCGTTGTGTTGACCAGCGTATAAATTGCTTTGGTCCACAATAGATCTATAGAGATCTTCGGTGAAAAACAACAAATAAAAATCCAGTGGCGTAAAATCAACTGTTTCCAGCTGAATTCCGGGTTGGCCAGTGAATGGGGGAAGTACAGGTGCTGCAGAAGTGGTGGGTTCCCAATTCGGATTGGCGAATGCAGCAGGAAGGGCACTATGGGCACGACAGGCCTGTGTTCGTCTTCTTGGTGGCAGCGGGACACACTAGTGCTTGCCACCTCGCCAGCTTGAACTGCATTTATGGGACTCGCCACATCACCACGTGATACTGCAGTGCTGGATGTATGACCAGGGTGTACTAGGCCGCTGGTGCTTGCCAGTTCACCAGAAGGAATAGCGGCGCTAGTACTGCTCTGCTCCATACGAGGGACCTGCGGTTCTTGCACTTCAAGGACAGAAGAAGAAGATTGGGGTCTGGTACGCCTGACCTTAGCAGGGACCACAACTCCGTCGTCAGAGCTATCTGTCATGGAGCCGCTGTCCTCTACAGGATCGTATTCTGAGCCTGAATCTGACAGATGAGTGACTTCCTCTTCACTATCTGTCATGCTCAGAAACATGTAGGCCTCTTCACTAGTGTACCTTCGATTTGCCATTTTGGGCTCTAAATTTAGGGGTACACTAGTGAGACTCACAGGCAAAAAAGCTCCGACTGATTCAAAACGCTACCAAATAACTGTTAGCGATCGCAGGGATCAGGCCTGACTCTGCGAACGCTGCAGTTATGTGTGCTTAGTGTTTTGTAAGTGTCAGTGATCGATCGATACTGCACTTGGGGGTTTATGGGAACCCTAAACTGCTGGGGATGCTAGTATAGATCTGATCGGATCAGATATTGATCCGTTCAGATACTATAGCACTAAGGGAGGTGTATGCTGCGTGCGTGGGTGTTAGCGGTACTGGCGCTAACCTGACACTGCCTGGGGCGATTCACACCTTATCTGACCCTAAAAACGTAACTTATATCACTGCTGGGCAATTAGGGGGTTAAACGTTTATAAGATAATAAACGGCGGGTGCCCTAAAACTATGATAAACCATAAAAACAAACTAACTAACCAGCTTCACCCGTAACACTTATAAGGTGATCGCTGGTAAAAGGGTTAACTAGGGGGCAATCAGGGGGTTAAAACCTTTAGTAGGTAGTATATGGGGGTCCCTGTCGCTATAAAATGCTGACGGTGAACCTATATACTTACCTCCCTAACTAGCGTCACCAGTGACACTAATACAGTGATCAGAAAAACGATCGCTTAGTGACACTGGCGACGGGGGGTGATCAAGGTGTTAACATTTATTAGGGGGGGTTAGGGGGGTACCCTGGACCTAAAAGGGAGTACCCCAGACCCAGTGGCGGCTGGTGAAGTTTTAGGATGGGGGCGCCAGACCCCACCCTTCCTTTTTGACCCCTCCCACTTGGTAAAAATGGGCGTGGTTTCAGAAAAATAGTGGGCATGGCTATAAGGTGGTGTGGTTAGCGTCTAAGATCAACGAGGGATGGAGGGAGAGGGAGAGAGGGACAGCAGGCCTAGATCCTACACAACAATAGAAATGTGTATTCTACAAAGTTTAACAATCATCAGATAAAGATACTCCAAACACCTGGTGTTAGCGCTTCAATCATCCCGGCACCATGGTTGTTATGGTGTCAGGATGATTGAAGCGCATTGTTTCTATTGTTACATTGTAATATAAAATGAAATCATTCAACTCACCATAATGCAGAATCAGTGGGAGCCCCGAGTGTGTCACTAGCCACGTCGCCTACAACCAGATGCCATCAGGTGTCCCCAGCAGTCCGTCCTTACATGCAGCCTCTGTCACATCAAATACAGCCTCTGTCACATCAAATGCAGCCTCTGTCACATCAAATGCAGCCTCTGTCACATAAAATGCAGCCTCTGTCACATAAAATGCATCCTCTGTCACATAAAATGCAGCCTCTGTCACATAAAATGCAGCCTCTGTCCCCCCAAATGCAGCCTCTGTCCCCCTAAATGCAGCCTCTGTCCCCCCAAATGCAGCCTCTGCCCCCCCCAAATACAGCCTCTGTCACATAAAATGCAGCCTCTGTCCCCCCCAAATACAGCCTCTGTCCCCTTACATCAGAGTTGCCCCCCACAGCAGGTGTCCCCCATCAGGGCCCCCCACAGCATGTGTCCCCCATCAGAGCCCCCACAGTATGTGTCCCCCATCAGAGCCCCCCACAGCATGTGTCCCCCATCAGAGCCCCCCACAGCAGGTTTCCCCTATCAGAGCCCCCACAGCATGTGTCCCCCATCAGGGCCCCCCACAGCATGTGTCCCCCATCAGAGCATCCTACAGCATGTGTCCCCCATCAGAGCATCCCACAGCACGTGTCCCCCATCAGAGCCCCCCACAGCATGTGTCCCCCATCAGAGCATCCCACAGCATGTGTCCCCCATCAGAGCCCCCCACAGCATGTGTCCCCCATCAGAGCCCCCCACAGCAGGTTTCCCCTATCAGAGCCCCCCACAGCATGTGTCCCCCATCAGGGCCCCCCACAGCATGTGTCCCCCATCAGAGCATCCCACAGCATGTGTCCCCCATCAGAGCCCCCCACAGCATGTGTCCCCCATCAGAGCATCCCACAGCAGGTGTCCCCCATCAGAGTCCCCCACAGCATGTGTCCCCCATCAGAGCCCCCCACAGCAGGTGTCCCCCATCAGGGCCCCCCACAGCATGTGTCCCCCATCAGAGCGCCCACAGCATGTGTCCCCCATCAGAGCCCCCCACAGCATGTGTCCCCCATCAGAGCCCCCCACAGCAGGTTTCCCCTATCAGAGCCCCCCCACAGCATGTGTCCCCCATCAGGGCCCCCCACAGCATGTGTCCCCCATCAGAGCATCCCACAGCATGTGTCCCCCATCAGAGCATCCCACAGCATGTGTCCCCCATCAGAGCCCCCCACAGCAGGTGTCCCCCATCAGAGCCCCCCACAGCATGTGTCCCCCATCAGAGCCCCCCACAGCATGTGTCCCCCATCAGAGCCCCCCACAGCATGTGTCCCCCATCAGAGCATCCCACAGCATGTGTCCCCCATCAGAGCCCCCCACAGCAGGTGTCCCCCATCAGAGCCCCCCACAGCAGGTGTCCCCCATCAGAGCCCCCCACAGCATGTGTACCCCATCAGAGCCCCCCACAGCAGGTGTCCTCATCAGAGCCCCCCACAGCATGTGTCCCCCTTCAGAGCCCCCCACAGCATGTGTCCCCCATCAGAGCCCCCCACAGCATGTGTCCCCCATCAGAGCTCCCCACAGCATGTGTCCCCCATCAGAGTCCCCCCACAGCATGTGTCCCCCATCAGAGTCCCCCCACAGCAGGTGTCCCCCATCAGAGTTCCCCACAGCATGTGTCCCCCATCAGAGTCCCCCCACAGCAGGTGTCCCCCATCAGAGTCCCCCACAGCATGTGTCCCCCATCAGAGCCCCCCACAGCAGGTGTCCCCCATCAGAGTCCCCCCACAGCAGGTGTCCCCCATCAGAGCCCCCCACAGCATGTGTCCCCCATCAGAGCCCCCCACAGCATATGTCCCCCATCAGAGCCCCCCACAGCATGGGTCCCCCATCAGAGCCCCCCACAGCATGTGTCCCCCATCAGAGCATCCCACAGCATGTGTCCCCCATCAGAGCCCCCTACAGCATGTGTCCCCCATCAGAGTCCCCCCACAGCATGTGTCCCCCATCAGAGCCCCCCACAGCATGTGTCCCCCATCAGAGCCCCCCACAGCATGTGTCCCCCATCAGAACCCCCCACAGTAGGTGTCCCCCCCATTCTCCACACAGCGGTACTTACTTTCAGTCTCCTGCGGTGTCCTCCTCCTCACACTGGCAGCGGCATTCTTCCTGTTTCCTCTCTCGGGTGCAATGAAAGAGAGAGGCAGGAAGTGACATCTGACTCAGGGCAGATGTCAATCAAATCTGAAGTGCCAAGTTGCTTCCGCCCGGCGTAGTATGTATTACTATGGCCGGGCGGAAGCTACTTGGCGCTTCAGAAATTGCCCCAAGGCGGGCTAAACGCCCGCAAATGCAGCGCCACATCTGCAATCTCGTGATTGCATAGACGTGGCGCTTCCTAAAGGGGACTGTGTCCGGCGTCGCACTGTATCCGGCGTCCGAACACAGTGCACTTAAGCACCTTTTTTTTTCTTTTTCTTTTTTTTTTAAAGGGCCAGTAGTAAAAAAAAAATGTATTTATTTATTTTTTTTTGCTGCCTGGAGGGGGGGGGGGGGGCGGCGCCCAGGCGCCCCCTATGGACAGGCCGCCACTGCCCAGACCTAAAGGGGGCTAACCCTAACTGCCCTAACACTAACTGTCACAAACTGACACCAATGCAAAAAAAAAACTGCTATTGGTGTCAGTGTGACAGGGGGTACAGGGGGTGATCGGGTGTGCCTGGCGTGTTCTACTGGAAGTGTAGTGTTGGTGCACTTACTTGATATCTTCTCTCCTCGGCGCCGGAACGAAAAAGACCGGCTCGAGGAGAGAAGACATCACTTCCTCTGCCTCTGTTTACATTACAGAGGCAGAGGAAGATTCTCATTGGCTGGGAGCGATCGCGAGGGGGGGGGCACGAATGGATGGCCTCCCCCTCACGTCTGATCGCTGCCAGACAGAAGCCGATGGCAGATCACATACAGGTACGTGATTCTGCCTGCCCATGCCATTCTGCCGACGTACATCATCGTGAGGCGGTCGGCAAGTGGTTAAAGTGCACCAAACACCTCTTTACATTGATTAAAGTGCATCTACATACAGATTCCTTCTTTACATTTGCCTATAAGCACTGCCCCCTCCCTCACAATGATGTTTGGGAGGACAACAAGGAGAGGCAGACGTTCCCTTGGCACTGTAAGGGGGCCAGCAACAAATGTGTCCACGGGCAATTCTGGACGTGGTGGTCAGTCCTCAGGCAGGGCATCATTTCTTATGTTTAGTGAGTTTGCCCATGCTATCCAGCCACAGCATGCAGAGGAGGTGGTGGACTGGCTTACTAAACCTTCCTCATCCTCCTCATCTTCTGTCATGCAAGCAGAGACAAGTGTGCAGTCCCCTGCAGTTGCCAGAGTGGATAAACCTGCCTCCTTGTCCACATCTATTCCTACCATAGCCCCAACATTGGCCATTGAGGAGTCAGCTGATTTAATTGACCACAGCATCAGACACTTGCTCCTTATTGATCCCCAGCCATTACTGGATTCAGATGTTGGTTCTGAGGTTGAGGATGACAGTAACATGAGCCTAGAGAGAGGGAGGAACACTGGTAGACAAATTGGCATTCATGTTCCTCAAACCACAGCATATTGCCAAGTTGTCTCCAGTGGTAATGATGAAGATGGAAGAGATGGAGATGATGATGATGATAATGATGAGGTCACTGATGCGACTTGGGTGCCAGATAGAGCAGAGGAGGAAACTGAAGGTGAGGTGGCACAACCCCAAGGAGGCCGACATCATGAAAGAGTGGAGTGCAGCCACCCTATTCCATCACATTCTGCAGCTGTTATCTCCCAGCCCACTCCCCAAAGCTCAGCTGTCTGGGCCTTTTTCAGCACATCTGCAGCAGATCGCACTGTTGCTATCTACAAACTGTATCTCAGGCACATCAAACATGGCAAAAACACCAACCATTTGGGTACCACATGCTTAACAAGGCATTTAACGTCCAACCACTCAGCTAGTTGGCAAGAGCACTTAGAAGCCACACAAAAGGGGCACAAATCTGTCCCTCCTTCTCCTTACCCACTTCAGTCTGTCCCTGCTATACCGAGTCATTACCTTTCATCAGCCTCCACTGACAGGGATGATAGTATAGCACAGGGTGTCCCAGGTCCTAGCAGCACATCTGCCAGCAGCACAACACCAGCTGTAGACTGTAGCCAGCAAATTTCTCTGCCCCATCTGCTGCAGTGTAAAAAGAAATACAGTCCATGCCACCCACATTCCCAGCATCTAAATGCAAACTTGTCAAAGCTGTTGGCTCTCCAACTTATGCCTTTTAGCCTGGTGGATTCTGCCCCCTTTCCGTGAATTCGCACAACGTGCTGTACCACAATGGCAGGTTCCCAGTCGCTACTACTTTTCACGTAAGGCCACTCCATCTCTCTACCATCACGTGGAAGGGAATGTTCTGGCATCGTTGGGCAAGGCAGTCAGCCATAAAATCTACCTTACTTCTGACACGTGGTCCAGCAAGCATTGACAGGGACAATTTATTTTGTTCACAGCACACTGGGTAATGCTGCTTGCAACTCGAAAGGATGCAGATCAGGGCTCGGTGCTGCAGCTTGGTGTGCCCCCACATCTCCATACAGCTGGTGGTGATGATGCCAGACCTGTGAGCTCTACCCTCTCCACCACCTCCTCCGCCACCTCCATGCCCTTTTCTGCAGAATTGTCCAATGAACATCAGGTACCCCCTAAGCGTTCAAAGGGCTATTCCCAGAGTCAGGCTAAAAGGTGCCATGCAGTACTTCAGATGGTGTATTTGGGGGGCCAGAACCACACCGGAGCAGAGATTCTTGCAGCTCTGCAGGGACAGGCCCAGAGGTGGTTCACACCACGCCAGCTGGAGCCAGGAATGGTGGTGTGCGATAATGGCTCAAATCCGCTCTTAGACAGGGAAAGTTGACACATGTGCCATGCCTGGCACATGTCTTCAATTTGGTGGTGCAGCATTTCCTAAATACATACCCAGGGTTGCAAGTTGTGCTAAGGCTGGCCAGAAGAGTCTGTAGCCATTTCCGACGGTCATACACAGCCAGTGCTTGGTTGGCTGAAATTTAGCAGGAAATCCACCTGCCCGTAAACTGCCTGATGTGTGACATGCCCACCAGGTGGAACTCGACTTTGTCAATGCTGCCACAGCTATACATTCAGCAGAGGGCCATCAACGAGTACCTGTGCAAATACGGCATGACGACAGGCTCAGGCTGCCTCGGCTTTTTTTCCCCACACCATTGGCTGATAATTAAGAATGCATGCACTGTATTGTCACCATTTGAGGAGGCCACAAGGATGGTGAGCCGTGACAGTGCATGCATCAGTGACATAATCCCGAGGAGGATTCTGGCACTTTCATAGGCTTTGAAAAAGAGGAAGAGATGCGTTAATCTGTAAGCGATGGCTTTCCAACCCCAAGACCCTTGGGAGTACTAAGTGGCTGGGAGGAGTAAGTTCCAGACGCTGTTATCCTGAGTGACCCAGAGGAGTCTTTTTCTCAAGCCTCGGCAAATTTAAGGCACATGGGCAACCTCATGCTTCAAAGCCTGCGAAAGGACCCAAGAATACGTGGCATAAAGAAGAAGGATGATTACTGGCAACCCTCCTTGACCACCGTTATAAGGGGAAAGTCTCAGAACTCATCCCATCCCCACAAAGAGTGCAGCAGATAAAATCTTTTGAGGACACGTTAAAGAGGATTTTATTGAACGTTTTTCCTGACTCCAGTAGGTTACAGTGTTGTGGAAAACATTGTTTTGAGTCATCTGTTGGTCAAGAGAGGAGCGTTGGAGAAGGCGTCAGCCTAAGTGAGGCATATTGGAATTTTTGTAGTCCTCGCTGCCCAGGGCTGTCAGCTTCCACTTCCCATCGGCAGCGTCTGCATCACATGGTGGACGATTACCTTGGGGCCAAAATAGAGATGGAGAGTTTTCCAACTGACGATCCACTGACTTACTGGGTCATGAGAATAGACCACTGGCCAGAACTTGCCCAGTATGCTATTGAGTTGTTGGGCTGCCCTGCATCCAGCGTGCTTTCAGAATGGGCATTCAGTGCTGCAGGAGGTTTCGTTACTGATCATAGAACGTGTCTGTCCATAGACTCCGTGGACCGTTTGACTTTTATAAAAATGTCCTGGATTATCAGCTATGAAGCCCCTGATGCCGTGCCATGTTTGTGTCCCATAGACTTTAACCACTAGGTGTCCTCACTATAGCCAAAAGATGGCTACAGTGTGGCGCTCAATTGCCAGGAGGGCATCCCTGGACATCCTCTTGTTTACTCGTTCCACCTGTCCCCAGTGCCACCTGTCCCCAGTGCCACCTGTCCCCAGTGCCACCTATCCCCAGTGCCATCTGTCCCCAGTGCCACCTGTCAGTGCAACCTATCATCAGTGCCACCTGTCAGTGTCACATGCCATCTGTTATCAGTGTCACATGTCATCAGTGCCACGTATCAGTGCCATCTGTCATCAGTGTCACGTGTCATCAGTGCCACGTATTAGTACCATCTGTCATCAGTGCCAGGTATTAGTGCCATCTGTTATCAGTGTCACGTGTCATCAGTGCCACATATTAGTGCCATCTGTCATCAGTGCCACATCAGGGTCACATGCCATCAGTGCCACGTATTAGTGCCATCTTTCATCGGTGCCACATCAGTGTCACATGCCATCAGTGCCACGTATTAGTGCCATCTGTCATCAGTGCCACATCAGTGTCACGTGTCATCAATGCCACGTATCATTGCCATCTGTCATCAGTGCCACATCAGTGTTACAGGTCATTGTCCTGGTGCTCCAGGGTCTTCAAAAGTGTAATAGGTAGTCAACAAGTTAAATGTGTCATTTATGCTCCTAGAACTTCTGATGGTGCTCCCTGCGTGTTGGGCCTCTCTATGGGGCTAGGCTGTGAAAAAGTCCCACACATGTGGTATCGCCATAGTTAGAAGGAGTAGCAGAATATATTTTGGGGCGTCATTTGTGGTATACACATGCCATGTTAGAGAAATAACCTATTACAATGACAATTTTGTGGGAAACAAAAACCTTCATTTTGCAAAGAATTGTGGGAAAAAATGATAACATCAAAAACTTCACCATGCATCTTACTAAATACCTTGGAATGTCTACTTTCAAAAAATTGGGTCATTTTGGGGGTATTTGTACTTTCCTGGCTTGTTTGGGTCGCAAGGAATAAGATAGGCCACCAGTACATCAGGTGTGATCAATTTTTTATGATTTGCACTGCAGCTTGTAGACTCTCTAACTTTCACACAACCCAAATTATATCCACTAATTTGGGTTAGTTTTACCAAAGGTATGTAGCAGTATAAATTGTGCCCAAAATTTATGAAGAAAAATTAACAATTTGCAAAATTTAAACACAGAAACTAAGAAAAATGTGTTTTTTTTCAAAATGTTCTGCCTTTTTTTTCTATAGCGCAAAAAATAAAAAACCCAGAGTTGATCAAATACCACCAAAAGAAAGCTCTATTTGTATGAAAAAAAGGACAAAAATTTAATTTGTGTACAGTATTACATGACTGAGTAATTGTCATTCAAGTGTGAGAGTGCTGAAAGCTGAAAATTGGTCTGAGCAGGAGGGGGGTTTAAGTAGGCAAGTGGTTAATGGTGTTTGTGTATTTGTCCAAATGTTTTGCCTGTTCGCAAGTTCTGGTGTGAACTGAACCAGGGGGGTGTTCGGCTCATCCTTACTCCACAGCTGTTGCTGAGCAAAATAAAGGCATCTTGCAGGGAAAATTACATTTTTTTGGCTTTATAAATGCAATTATTGCTGCAGTAGATTCTAGACGTGGTACAGATTTGCCACTTTGCAGGTAGACTAAGGGGACCCCCCAGACACTATATTGGAAGAATTTTTTTATTTTTAGGCTTTCACTTTAAAAAACAAAAAAATCACTGCTAATTTAAAAATAGCGTTTTTCACAAACTTTTTTTTTATTGATACATGTCCCCCAGGGCAGGACCTGGACCCCTCTAACCATTGTATGCCCAATAACTTGCATATAAGCCTTCAAAATTGGCATTTTTGATTTTTGACGTTCGGCCCTATTGACTTTAATGGGGTTTGTTAATCGTGTCCAAACTGTCGCGGTGGTCGGAAGTTCTGGTGGGAACTACACGGGGGCCTGTTCGGCCCATCCCTAGTGTGCACATCCTTAAACTAATACTTTGCTGAAGCACCTTTTGATTTTATTTCAGCACTCAGTCTTTTTGGGTATGAGTCTATCAGCATGCCGCATCTGGACTTGCCAATATTTGCCCACTCTTTTTTGCAAAAACACTCCAAATCTGTCAGATTGTGAGGGCATCTCCTGTGCACAGCAAAAAAGGAAGAGAAGCACCAGGCAAATCCTAGTGCAGAATTATTTTATTTGATTAAAATACAAATTGTTGACAGTAAGGTGCACTTACATGTGAGGGTATGTACTTTCCAGATCCAGCATCACAGAAGAGCCACCGTGCTGTCCCCGTAAAAGAGTCCATGAGCACCGTGTGTCAGCGGGAAGCTGAAGCTTTGAAGGACCTGGGGAGGACGCTGGCTGTGTGACTCTGTGTAGGAGTGTTCCGAAGCTGTCAGATTGAGAAAAAAATCTACCAAACTATTTATTTCAACTACATCCCAAAATTTTTAAATGTAAAACAAACATTTAACATCATGATTTTTGCAAATATCCATGTACATACACTCACTTACATCCTTCTTTAACTACCCATTTATTGGTTCAACTGCTTTATTCTAGATATATATAAAATCTATATAAAATCATATATAATCAAGTCTGTGCACACTTTAAATGCTAACTTAGATGATCCAGAACAAAGGTAAGTCCTTCAGAAATCAAATGTCTATGGAGCGGGGTCACCAAGAATAGTTGTATTCACTCCAAAGAATTGTGCAAGGGAACCCCCTCTTGAAAAGATTCTTACTGGATCCAACCTTGATCTTTAGCGTGTTAGTCATAAACAATAGGAATCACTGCTGGTGTTCTCCTTCGATATCCGATCGAAACAGCTTACAGGTGATTCCGTGTTTCAAACCAAGAAAGAGGAGCAAACATAGCGTAATCCCGTTTTTACAATTTTATTAATAAAAAAGAGGAAGGGGATATCCCCCTTCAAGGTGTACACTTACAAGAATAAATGATCAACAAGCAGTGTTCACAAATCACAACAGGTCATTGCGGGTAGACTGCATCTCCTACTGCTCTCGATAGGAACCTTCTGGTTATCCCTGAATGCACTGGTGTGTGTACGTACGTCATGTGGCTCCACACTGACGCGTTTCGTCACTCATGACATCATCAGAGGGTGGAGTCACACGGCATCCTCACTCTATTTAAACGTCTGGGAATAAGGGCCATTTGGATATTAACCCATTCGGCAATAATAACAAAGAAACGAGCAATCGGGTCGAGCACTCATAGCTGCAGCCAAGCGGACATGTTAATGAACCTTATCGGCAACTCTGCACTACATACTCGGCCCGGCCGATCACCGATACAGTGAAGGCATAGAGAGTGCGCATCACACCCAAACAGCACAGCTCTCCTACCAACACCTATATCAGACGAGCAGCCAGCTTGCCGACCTTCCGCCTTGTCACATATAACGGTGGACGGTCTCGCCATAAGAACATATGCATATATAAAAGACAGAATCAAAAATAATAACTACAATAAATGGTCAACTGAGACACCATAAATTAAACAACGGTAAATGATTCTCTTGGTAAGTGCCTATCATAAGTGAACAGAATATGCATTCTAATAATATGTATCAATATTCATCTGCACATTTGCCTGAACACATACACAATACAATGCAGATCGGTCATCGTACGAAACCAAATGAAGACACCTCTCGCATTAAAATATTGAAGGCTAAATTTAGGAATAATAAGAAGAGAAGGCAATGGTTAACCTCTTCATATAGACTAATTATATCATTAAGTCAGTATGGTGGAAAGTAGCCCTTTTGCTTACGACTGTTTGTAAGGTAGCAAAAGGGCTGCCAGATATATTCATTGGTTGCATCACAAACTCCGATTTGTGAATATGAAGCACAGCCAGAAGTTTATATATAATCAATTAATTAAAAATTAAGAATTAAACATGTGCAACTACACAAAAAGAGTGCTGTACTACCAAAAACAAATTTAGCTGATCTGCTACATACAGCTCTAACATCATAATCTTATTCCGAGGGAACAATGTATGAGTATAATAAAAATAAACATGATAAGAACTACAGAGAAAGAGCCTATGAAACCGAATACTTTCTAAACAGATGACTTATCAAAAAATAGAAAGTCGACTGTAAGTGAAATTTCAAAGTCTACATGCGATGGTAAAACACGCCTTTGACTCGCTGTTAGGTAGTGCAGATTCAACTACCGGACCCAGACAGCGTCATTAGCATTTTATCTCAATCCCTGTTCGATAATAATAGTATAAAACAGGCATGAAATTAAAAATTAAATATTAAAAATTATGTGTAGACTTTGAATGTTAGGAACTAAAAATGGCCCGATAATCTATACATACGGTACAAGGAATTATTAATAATAAAAAAACTGATAAAATAAAATAAAACTGGATGAATGCATCAAAAAAACACAACCAAAACTGCTACGTAATAAGGTCTCAGAATCGCATCATACGGTCTGGTCCATAAATATTGGGACATCGACACAATTCTAATCTTTTTGGCTCTATACACCACCACAATGGATTGAAATGAAATTAACAAGATGTGCTTTAACTGCAGACTATCAGCTTTAATTTGAGGGTATTTATATCCAAATCAGGTGATCAATATAGGAATTACAACAGTCTGTATATGTGCCTCCCACTTTTTAAGGGACCAAAAGTAATGGGACAATTGGCTGCTCAGCTGTTCCATGGCCAGGTGTGTGTTATTCCCTCATTATCCCATTTACAAGGAGCAGATAAAAGGTCCAGAATTCATTTCAAGTGTGCCATTTGCATTTGAAATCTGTTCCTGTCAACTCTCAATATGAGATCCAAAGAGCTGTCACTATCAGTGAAGCAAGCCATCATTAGGTTCAAAAAACAAAATAAACCCATCAGAGAGATTGCAAAAACATTAGGTGTGGCCAAATCAACTGTTTGGAACATCCTTAAAAAGAAAGAACGCACCGGTGATCTCAGCAACAACAAAAGACCCGGAAGACCACAGAAAACAACTGTGGTGGATGACTGAAGAATTCTTTCCTTGGTGAAGAAAACACCCTTCACAACAGTTGGCCAGATCAAGAACACTCTCCAGGAGGTAGGTGTATGTGTGTCAAAGTCAACATCCAAGAGAAGACTTCACCAGAGTGGATACAGAGGGTTCACCACAAGATGTAAACCATTGGTGAGCCTCAAAAACAGGAAGGCCAGATTAGAGTTTGCAAAACAACATTTAAAAAAGTCTTCATAGTTCTGGAACAACATCCTATGATAAGATGAGATCAAGATCAACTTGTACCAGAGTGATGGGAAGAGAAGAGTATGGAGAAGGAAAGGAACTGCTCATGATCGAAAGCATACCACCTCATCAGTGAAGCATGGTGGTGGTTGTGTCATGGCGTGGGCATGTATGGCTGCCAATGGAACTGGTTCTCTTGTATTTATTGATGATGTGACTGCTGACAAAAGCAGCAGGATGAATTCTGAAGTGTTTTGGGCAATATTATCTGATTATATTCAGCAAAATGCTTCAGAACTCATTGGACGGCGCTTCACAGTGCAGATGGACAATGACCCGAAGCATACTGCGAAAGCAACCAAAGAGTTTTTTAAGAGAAAGAAGTGGAATGTTATGCAATGGCCAAGTCAATCACCTGACCTGAATCCGATTGAGCATGCATTTCACTTGCTGAAGATAAAACTGAAGGGAAAATGCCCCAAGAACAAGCAGGAACTGAAGACAGTTGCAGTAGAGGCCATGCAGAGCATCACCAGGGATGAAACCCAGTGGCTGGTGATGTCTATGTGTTTCAGACTTCAGGCTGTAATTGACTGCAAGGGATTTGCAACCAAGTATTAAAAAGTGAAAGTTTGATGGATGATTGTTAACCTGTCCCATTACTTTTGGTCCCTTAAAAAGTGGGAGGCACATATACAAACTGTTGTAATTCCTACATCGTTCGCCTAATTTGGATGTAAATACCCTCAAATTAAAGCTGAAAGTCTGCAGTTAAAGCACATTTTGTTTGTTTCATTCCAAATCCATTGTGGTGGTGTATAGAGCCAAAAATATTAGAATTGTGTTGATGTCCCAATATTTATGGACCTGACTGTATATGTGATCCAAGAGGAACCACTGTCAAAACTTGCAATTCTAAACCCATAAATATTACCGTCTAAACGACCACAGCCGGGGTATGTAGAACTGAATATTCTTTTCATGTTTATTTTTATTATACTCATACATTGTTCCCTCAGAATAAGATTATGATGTTAGAGCTGTATGTAGCAGATCAGCTAAATTTGTTTCTGGTGGTACAGCACTCTTTTTATGTAGTTGCACATGTTTAATTATTCATTTTTAATTAATTGATTATATATAAACTTCTGGCTGTGTTTCATATTCACAAATCAGAGTTTGTGATGCAACCAATGAATATACCGGGCAGCCCTTTTGCTACCTTGCGAACAGTCGTAAGCAAAAGGGCTACTTTCCACCATACTGACTTATATTTAGTCTATATGAAGAGGTTATCCATTGCCTTCTCTTCTTATTATTCCTAAATTTAGCCTTCAATATTTTAATGCGAGAGGTGTCTTCATTTGGTTTCGTACGATGACCGATCTGCATTGTATTGTGTATGTGTTCAGGCAAATGTGCAGATGATTATTGATACATATTATTAGAATGCATATTCCGTTCACTTACGATAGGCACTCACCAAAAGAATCATTTACCGTTGTTTAATTTATGGTATCTCAGTTGACCATTTATTGTAGTTATTATTTTTGATTCTGTCTTTTATATATGCATATGTTCTTATGGCGAGACCGTCCACCGTTACATGTGACAAGGCGGAAGGTCGGCAAGCTGGCTGTTCGTCTGATATAGGTGTTGGTAGGAGAGCTGTGCTGTTTGGGTGTGATGTGCACTCTCTATGCCTTCACTGTATCGGTGATCGGCCGGGCCGAGTATGTAGTGCAGAGTTGCCGATAAGGTTCATTAATATGTCGGCTTGGCTGCAACTATGAGTGCTCGACCCGCATGCTCGTTTCTTTGTTATTATTGCCAAATGGGTTAATATCTAAATGGCCCTTATTCCCAGACGTTTAAATAGAGTGAGGATGCCGTGTGACTCCACCCTCTGATGATGTCATGAGTGATAAAACGCACCAGGGTGGAGCCACACGACGTACGTACACACACCAGTGCATTCAGGGATAGCCAGAAGGTTCCTATTGAGAGCAGTAGGAGATGCAGTCTACCCGCAATGACCTGTTGTGATTTGTGAACACCGCTTGTTGATAATTTATTCTTGTAAGTGTACACCTTGAAGGGGGATATCCCCTTCCTCTTTTTTATTAATAAAATTGTAAAAATGGGATTACGCTATGTTTGCTCCTCTCTCTTGGTTTGAAACACGGAATCACCTGTAAGCTGTTTCGATCGGATATCGAGGGAGAACACCAGCAGTGATTCCTATTGTTTATGACTAACACGCTAAAGATCAAGGTTGGATCCGGTAAGAATCTTTTCAAGAGGGGGTTCCCTTGCACACCCCCCCTTTTTTATCAAGCATGTGTGATGTGAAATTCTTTGGAGTGAATACAACTATTCTTGGTGACCCCGCTCCATAAACATTTGATTTCTGAAGGACTTACCTTTGTTCTGGATCATCTAAGTTAGCATTTAAAGTGTGAACGGACTTGATTATATATGATTTTATATATATTTTATATACATTTAGATTGTTCAGCTCCTGACCAATCATCTTATAAGCGCTGCCGAAAGCTTTAGTGCCGGTTCACACAGGGGCGGCACGACTTGCAGGTCGACTCACCGAGGCGACCTGCACACGACTTCAGCGGCGACTTGCAAAACTACTTCTGTATAGAAGTCAATGCAAGTCGCCTAAAGTCGCCCCAAAAATACTACAGGAATCTTTTTCTAAATCGGAGCGACTTGCATCGCTCCAATTAGAACGGTTCCGTAGTACAGAACGGGACGCCTGGCAAGTCGTTCCTGTGTGAACCGGGGCTTAGTCTTTTTTATTTTGATTTATCAGTGTTTTGTTTTGGTTTCAGAAACACTATTTTAGGCAGCAGCTGTTGCCATTCATTTTGGCTGTTGACATACACTCTGCTTGTGAACATTCACTACTCCTAAGCGCTTGTTTTAGATGTGACATTAGGCCTTGTCAGATTTATAGCTTTGTTATATTTATTCTAGATATATATTACTATTTTTGCATCCTATTCTTTATACTTATATCTATATTTATTCTTATAGAGAAAAGGAAGTGGCAGGCGGGACTTTTAAGGTACCAAAGATTATAGTAAACAATCAATTTAGAAAAATATTAATTGTATTTAAACAATTCTTTAAAATCACAATAAACATTTGCAAGGATCTTGTATCATTTCATTTAACATGTACAACCACTTCTTACTCTACATGTTTTGCTCATACAAGCTTCCTCGGGAGTTTTTTTGGAAGTGTCGCATGAAGCAAAATATACTATAGGAGAAACAACAGTTGTAAATGATTATGCTTGAAAATTGCCATGTATAAAATCACAAGGCAAGCCAATAGGGCATGCCTATATACATAGTTGTAGTGAGAAAATCAGATATTATACAAAATTGCATTTTATACGACATAATGATGAACTGAGAATGAGTGCCTACCAGATGCTTGTATTCATGAAGTATTGGTTGTAATTCACAAAATAAAGCCAGGGTTTACAAAATGCTGCAGCTAGGAGGGGGATTTCTCTTGCAGGCCTCTGGGGGATTTTAAATTGTTAGATCCCCCGGTGGTTCTGTCTTCTTTTCCCCCTCATTTATCAGTTGACTCTTGAATTAATCACCCACTACAGGTGAGAATTCAGGAGCTTGTGTAATTTCCATATAGAGAACATTAACAACCAAACAAATTAAATTATTTTCTCATTTAATAGGAGGAATCCAGGTTTCTGTTTCCAACAGCAATATAACCTCTAGTAGACACACCACGGAAGTGTCTCTGGGTGTTGTAAAGACAAAAACAAAGGGTGGTATCTTTCATCTCCAGTCCTTCGGTTTCTTTACCTTCTTTCTCAGATCATTCCTTTAATTTAGGGATGGAAGATCAAATTGGTTCCATTTCTCTTAGTAGCTAGAATTGAGATAAATGCTTTGCCTTTTATATAACTTTACTCCATATTAGATCGTTTTGATGATTATCAATATATCTAAATTTATCCTCTCTCTTTGGTTACAAACGGTCTTCTCATTTTGTAAACCCTGGCTTCATTTTGTGAATTACAACCAATATTTCATGAATACAAGAATCTGGTAGGCACTCATTCTCAGTTCATCATTATTTTGTATAAAATGCAATTTTGTATAATATCTGATTTTCTCACTACAACTATATATATACGCATACTCTATTGGCTTGCCTTGCAATTTTATTCATGGTAATTTTCAAGCATAATCATTTACAACTATTGTTTCTCTTATAGTATATTTTACTTCATGTGACACTTCCAAAAAAACTCCTTAGGAAGCTCATCTGAGTGAAACATGTAGAGTAAGGAGTGGTTGTACATGTTAAATGAAATGATACAAGATCCTTGCAAATGTTTATTGGGATTTAATTGTTGCTATTGATGAACCAGCATACTTATGCATGTCCTCCCACTATTTTTCAAAATCGGGCTGTCACGGTCTCTTCCCCTCCTTGTCCCTTACACCCCAGAGAGCTGTCCCCTGCTGGGATTGTTTGGGGTGTGGTTGTATTCCATTGTTTGTGTTTGCCTTGGAAGAAACATATATTATGGGATGGATGTCCATGTGGAGGGAGGGGGAACTCCTCCAGCAGCCCCTGCTCATAAGCTTGAATACACCTGACCTGTGTGGCTATGGTCATTGGACAGTTTAGCCCTGTTTCCAAGGGTGGGAGGGAAATGTGTCTGAGGGATTTTGTTCTGTTGAAACATGTGCTGGAAGAAAGGCAGTTGTGTGTTTTTGTCAGTCCTGCAGCCTCCATCCAGGGAGTGGATTACCCTTGGCTGTGTGCCAGATTGAGAGTGGATTACCCTTGGCTGTGTGCCATCCTAAGTGTGGATTAACCCTGTTAGGTTCGGTTCTTTTGGACCTCTTAGCCTAGGCTCGGACACTGGGTGTGTGGATTCCAACCCCGTCACCGGTGAGGTAAACAAAACACATACACGGGTTGTACGTGAGTAATGAATACATTTAATGAGTTCTCGGGCACTTGAATATATAGAGTAACTGTCACGTATTCCACTCGTAGGTGGACCAATCAAAATACAAGTTGAAGATATACATAATAGCAAAATAACATGACCTTTCTTTGTGTGTTACCACATAGCTGTCTTTATCACACCTCCCTGGGTCTCATCCTGCATAAACTAAGTTTGTGCGTCATTTAAACAGAAGCGCGTATCTATATTCTAAGAATTCTAATATCACCTAAGTAAAAGCGTGTAACCACATTCTAAGAATTCAAATGTTACGGCCTGTGGTTAAAACAAATGTATGTAAAATAGAGAACTTATCTTAAACTAACTTAACACCTTCTATCTAAATAGATTATTGCTTCCGTAGCTAAAAAACCACAGAGGTTGAAGTCTTGGCTAGAATATCACTGAAATTACAAGTTCATCTAAAATACAAGCTTTTCATATATTTACTTAATAATCAAGAAGCAATTATCAATCAGAAGCAGTTTACCCTTATAAAGCAATTATAAATCAATACAATCAAAAGCATTTTACCCTTATAAACCTCCCTTTGATCATGTCATCTGTCCAGATGTCATTGATCATTTTACATAGCAGTATCATACCATCTCTCTTCTCCTTTTGGGGGAAGTGAAGAAAGGAGCAAGTTAGAATCCGGGGTGGGCTCCTTTGACACCTCTAGTTTCCCCATTTTACCCAGGATACAGAATACCAATTTAACAACCAGGTATATGGCGAAAAACAAAACAATTACCAAGAGCAACACTATGCCTATCTTTTTAAAGAACCCTGTAATGTTGGACCAAGCTCCTCCGAACCAACCTCCCACACCTGAAAGAGGATTCCAGTCATCGGTGAACGTCCTGGCCTGTTCTAATAGTTTACTCCTCTGAGTGGCATGGTTCTGTATTATATCATGATAATCAGGTATAGTCAAATGTTCAATTGGGGTAGTAAAGTTATGGATATAAGTACAACACATTTCCTTATCATCCATAAGATTACATAGACCAGTGATAGCAGCTAACATTTGTTCCTGATGTATAATGATAAGTTCTTGTTGCATCCTTAGTTTAAGAGTCTCCTCATTTAATAAGTCGATATCTTTGGATGAGGAGTTTATCAAACCAAGTATGATGTCAGAATATCTATCAATATCCTCCAGTGCAGACCACATTCCTATTCCTCCTATGGAGGCTAATAATTTCTCCCACCAGGCAGTAATTGCTCTCTTGGGGCGGGAGAATGAAAGTGTCCCATGGGCTGGAACCATGTGGACACTTTGAGTATCACCAGATATACCCATGTATGGAATCATTCGGGCTAGGGTGCACCAACCTCCTGTCTCTGAGTCTATGGGGATGGGGATGGAGGTGTGACAGGTGAGACCACAACACACCATCCAACCCCTGGGCAAATGTGGGGCAGAAGAAACTTCCTCTTGAACACTACGCCCTGAGCGTAGTCCTACCAAACATAGCCAATCACCCAAACTAGGGGTGGAATCAGTGTTAATGAAAAGGTCATTCATGTGATAAGTATGCAACCAATTCTGCAAGGGTGTTTTATCCATTCCAGACCTGGCATGAACACAGTTAGAAATATTGTAGAGTGTATAATTACCTACTCTTTCATCCGCATCAGCAATCGTGGCAGTATTTAACCCTACGATTTCAAATGATCTATCTGCCATGAACTTTTGTACATCTCGAAGTGTAAAATTTACCTTTGTGTTCCTGCAAAATTCTCCATTAGGAATTCCTCCTTTTATCAGTGATACACCATTCAAGAAACAAAAATCTGGCTCATCAGTGTAACCTGAAAAGATGATGGGATTAGGCCTAATAGTGATATTAGCCATTTCATGTATGTCCGTTTGCTTGGTCAGTAGTTCCAGACTAACAGGTTTTCCTACCATGGGCATTTGAGTCCTACCCGTTCCCATATGGGAACATACCCAGCAGGGTACATTCTCATGTCTACTAAAAGATCTCCCAAATTGATATTGTAGCTTAAAGTGATGTGGAATGTCTGACAATAAACTATAAGTTTTACTGTCTTGCAAAGGGGGTGGGGGCCTATTAACTTTTATTCCTGAACCTAATTTGGATCTCTTGTTGACTACTTTAATGTCCTCGTTCCTGGCAATTGCAATTTTTGAAACCTTGTCTACCGTCAATTGGGTGATATTTGTTTTGGTGTTGTTTGCCTGCAATATGGTTTTAACCACGAAGGGGTGTTTGGATGGAACACACATTACCATTTGGGGTTTGTTATTCTTTGTAGATGCTTTAAGGAGTAATTTTAATGCTGATATGGTATGGTATGCTGATATGGGACAGTTATCAGGTATTGAGGTTTTGCAGAAGATGAGTGACTGTGTGGGTGGTGTGAAGTGTCATGGGGTGTCCTAACACTATTTTGCTGGCCTCCTGTACAGCCATGGCACATGCAGCAATGTTTTGGAGACAAGCTGGCATGCCCTGTACCTGCACTGGTAACTTCTTGGAAATGTAAGCCACTGGCCTGTATCCGCTACCATGGCTCTGAGCCAGTACCGTTGCAAATGTTGGACCGGATACTACACAGTATAGATGTGTATCCTTTTTGTAATTCATTAGTCCCAGGGCTGGTGCCTCGGTCAAAGATTCCAACAGGGTCCTGAAGGCCTGCAACATTTCTTCCGTCCATTGTACCACCTTAGGGGCAGTCACTAGGGTGGACGGTCTGAGAATGGAGTCATAGTAGGAGCAGTCTGGAATCCACTGTCTACAGTACACAATAGATCCTAGGAAGGATAGCAAAGCACTTTTGTCCTTTGGGGGTGTGAGGGCAGTTAAGGCCTTTACTCTGTTTGGAGAAACATGCCGTTCCCCTTTCTGAAGGATACATCCCAGGTATTCGACCCGTGGGGATACCCATTGTACCTTTTTCCTGGAGGCCAAGTGTCCTTGCTCTGCAAGGTGATCCAGAAGACTAGTTGAGTCCTCCTCACATCCCTCCCTTGAAGTGCTGCACAGAAGTATGTCATCCACATACTGTATAAGGACAGAGCCCTGACTCGAAGACCAGTTCCTAACAGACTCGTTTAAAACCATGGAGAAAGCTGCAGGACTGTCCACAAATCCCTGAGGGAGCCTAGTCCAGGTTAGTTGCCCTGGTTGCCCTGGTTGCCCATGGTGGCTCCAGGAAAATGCAAAGAGGGGCTGTGCCCCCTTCTCAATGGGAATGCTAAAGAATGCATTCGACAAATCAATGACTGTGTAGTACTCAGTGTCTGCAGGGATACTGGTAAAAATGAAAGAAATGTCAGATACCAGTGGTGGCAAGGGCTCTATCGCTTTGTTTAGGGCTCTGAGATCTTGCACTAGTCTCCATTCCCCACTAGCCTTCCTCACAGGGTAGATGGGGGTGTTCCATGGGCTGATTATGGGTGTGAGTATGCCTTGTTCAATGTAAGTGTTGATTTGTGGTGTAATGCCTTTGATTTTGCTTTCGTGTAGGGCATATTGTTTCTGGAAGATAGGTGAGAAGTTGGGACGTAGTTGTGGTCTGTAAGGTGTGCAATTTATGAAACCTACACTGGCTTTATTCTCTGCCCAAATTCTATGTGTCTCTAGCGAGACAGGGATCGCCAGGAAGTACCCTCTCAGGTCACTTCTTTTTGGACTCTGTAGGTCACAGTATCTGGAGGTGGCAGTTACAGCTCCTGTCTTGTCAAATTCAATTTTAATCCCCAGGGCTGACATTAAGTCTCTCCCCATGAGGGAGACTGGGCAATTTGGTAATATGGCAAACTTTTGATAGGTCAGCAAGTCACCCTGAGGGGTGGCTACAGCGAGTGGGGGGGTGATAGAGTGGGTGAGTTCAGTTCCATTTATACCTATTGAGCGTCCCTCGCTGCAATCCGATGTGTCAAAGTGAGGGTCATTTAAGCTACTGGAACTTGCCCCTGTGTCTATTAGAAAAGATATACAATTCCCTTCGACTTGTAATATAACCTGGGGTAGTTGTTTCCAAGAGACATTATGACACACTAGCACGAGAGATGGAACTTGCTCAAGGCATCCCTATTGGTGATATTGTGAGTTTTGATTGTTGGAGGGCCAAGACATGGGAATGTGGTGGCGAGGGGTGGGTGAGGGATTGGCAGGTGGGTTAGAGACCTGCGGTGGCTGATAAGGTCTTTGATAGGTGTTGGAAGGTGAGGGACCCTCTTGGTACCTAGGTTGGTAAACCTGGTTCCTGGCTGGCTGTGGGCCATAGGGATATCCCTGTCCTCCTTGTCCTCTACCTCTCTGCCGGTTATCCTGTTTCCTTTGTAACCCCTTTCTCCTAGGGCACTGGGATTTCCAATGTCCATATTGACCACAGCTGAAACAAGCCTGGTCTTGGGGTACTATCTGAGGGGTCATGATGTCTGCACTTAGTTCGTCCTGATAAAAGGTACCACCCTTCTGGGTGAATACTCCTGCTATGTCCCTAAGCCTATTCTC
The DNA here is from genome assembly GCA_037952925.1 of Lithobates clamitans. NCBI lineage: Eukaryota > Metazoa > Chordata > Amphibia > Anura > Ranidae > Lithobates > Lithobates clamitans. The sequence continues at coordinate 3,093,537 of JBBGZY010001149.1, read as the reverse complement.
CTGCATGAAATCTTCTGCTGTCTGTGACATCCAGCTGGGAGTCACTAGTTTAAGGAATTGTGTTATTTTTGGATCCCCCCCAGTCATGATAGTGGTCATGAACACAGAGTCTCCCTGCCCATCCACATTTTTGAACAACTTGTGTACACGGGTGCAAAAGTCAAAGAATTTTTCTTTTGATTCTTGCTTGGCCATTACCAACTCTTGGAGGGCATTCTGACCCTTATAAGTGGAACACCAGTGTTTGCAAACTGCTGCCCAAAAAGTTTCCCAGTTTTCCCCGTTGTCAACAATGTGAGTTTGATACAATTTCTTCACATCTAACTTACTTGCAGGTTCAGGATCTAAGATGTCCAAAAGACCTCTCAAATCTTCCCCATCTAGGCTAGCCCCGGTACAATATTTCTGGAGGAAACTACAGGCCTCGCGGGGGTATCTTTTTGGTATGGGGCATAGATCCTTAATTTTCTGTACTTGTCCCAGGGGTAAGGGTACATGAATTGCAGTTTCTCCCATAGATATCATGGGGTAAGAGAAGGAGGGAGCTTCCTTTTCCTGTGTATCTTTTACCTCTGTTGGTGGGGAGTGGCTGGGGATGCCTTCGGTACCAGTAATACCTAGGCGTTGTTGTTTTCTTTGTATGCGGGTAAGCATTTGTGGGCTGTGCAGGACCTGACTTACTATCTGTTCCTCTTCTGCAGTTAGGGCTTCACCTTCTTCTTCCTCTTGTTCCACAGGGAGGGATCTCTTTAAGTCTGCCTCCGCTTCTTCCTTTCTCTTTTTTATTTCTAAAATTCTAGCGTCTAGAATTTCCACTTCTTTGAGCATCTCCGCTTTCCTATTTGCTATCTCCCATTCTTTCTGTCTTATTTCTTCCTCCAGCTGTCTGTTAACTTCCTCTTGTTCTTTTAAAAGCCTCTCATATCTCTCCCTCCCCTCAGTCTCTTTCTCTGCCCGAATTCTTTCTGCCATTTCTCTTTCTTTTCTTAGGGCTAACTCTTCATTTGTTTCCTCTCCACCATACTCATCCTCTGTGTCCATTTCTGTCTTTGTGCCTTCCTCCTCATCTTTTAGATCCATTTCTAACTTCCATTGAGCTCTCTGACCAGGGGTTGCTGATTGGTGTATGAGGGTTATCATAGTATTCATGTCTACACCGGGTATTAGGTCTGTCTCTAGATTAGGGTAGAGAGCTAATTTTCTCTCTGGGGTTACTGTGTCATCTTTTACCATGACATAAGGTGGAGGTGGTTCTGGTGCAGAGGGGAGTGTGGTGGTCAACTGACCCTTTGGTTTAGTTACTTTCACATACTTCTTTTTATATGTTTTTAAATGACCCTCCCACAATTTACATGTTTGTTTCATATAATCTGGGTCCCATGATCCCGGAGGATAACTATTTTTATGGGTTCCACAAATTTTCTGGACTTCCTGCCAGTCACTTTCATTGCAAGGGCCAGCTGTGCCTATGTCTGAAAGTCCTATTTGGTGACACCTTTGTCGAACGTTGGTCCAGAAAGGTTCAATACTTCCAGCTGGGACAAGGGTATATATGTACTCATATGGAGTAGGTTGACAAACCTGACCAACTTGGGGTATCTGAGTCTGGGCTTCCTTGTCCATCTTGTCTGCAGAATTCCCCATTTATCTCTGGTGGTATTTGATGGCTAGAATAGGGACAGGGATGGTAGCAACCAGTATGTCTTATGATCTGGGATATTACTTCGTCATAAGAGGACCCGTACAATAAATTGTGCTCACCTATAAAATTATGTATATTAATTTTCAACAAATATGAGGTGGGTGAGTTGTCAGTTTGGGGATAGACTGGGGTTTTTCCCAGTCTGGTAGTGAAACCGTAAGGTCTAGTGGATATTAATATGGGAAGATCTTCTTGGTACAAAAACAACAAGCCTAGTCTACATTGGCCACATCTAGTGATAGGTATTTCACAATAATCAAACAAGCCCATAGACATTTGAAAAGCGATACTTACGTGCCCTGTAACATAAACAGTATCTATACTCTAAATCCAATAACAAGAATTCTTATGAACAACTATTGACTTTTAAAATTTCCTTACTCAACAATATACTTATGCTATAAGCAGTAAGTTATAACTTTTCACAATTTTAAAATGCAATAAAAATAAACAATATGCATATACCAATAATTCATATGTGCACTTTCTATCAATGGGGCTCCACAATAACACCCGTCCTTTGGACTTGAGCGTAATAAATTACTTCCCAAGTATAATTTTTGACCTGCACTAGTCAAACTCTCTTTCTTGTAAAGAACCCGACCTTTAACTTCCCAGAGGCCAGCCTAGCCTTCTGCAGAAGCACAGAATATCAATAAAACAGTCTACAACAAAAATTGTGGTCGGTCGCCGCGACAGAATAAGTGTACAGACTTCACCAAAAATTAGGTAAAATATTGTCCACTTACCTGCCGGACAGGACCATCCCACTTCTGACACCAGCTCTGTTAGGTTCGGTTCTTTTGGACCTCTTAGCCTAGGCTCGGACACTGGGTGTGTGGATTCCAACCCCGTCACCGGTGAGGTAAACAAAACACATACACGGGTTGTACGTGAGTAATGAATACATTTAATGAGTTCTCGGGCACTTGAATATATAGAGTAACTGTCACGTATTCCACTCGTAGGTGGACCAATCAAAATACAAGTTGAAGATATACATAATAGCAAAATAACATGACCTTTCTTTGTGTGTTACCACATAGCTGTCTTTATCACACCTCCCTGGGTCTCATCCTGCATAAACTAAGTTTGTGCGTCATTTAAACAGAAGCGCGTATCTATATTCTAAGAATTCTAATATCACCTAAGTAAAAGCGTGTAACCACATTCTAAGAATTCAAATGTTACGGCCTGTGGTTAAAACAAATGTATGTAAAATAGAGAACTTATCTTAAACTAACTTAACACCTTCTATCTAAATAGATTATTGCTTCCGTAGCTAAAAAACCACAGAGGTTGAAGTCTTGGCTAGAATATCACTGAAATTACAAGTTCATCTAAAATACAAGCTTTTCATATATTTACTTAATAATCAAGAAGCAATTATCAATCAGAAGCAGTTTACCCTTATAAAGCAATTATAAATCAATACAATCAAAAGCATTTTACCCTTATAAACCCTGTGATCACTTACGCTGTGAGTAGAGTGAACTTTATTCTTATATATCCAAGACGGAGCATGGACTACCCCTACTTGCCAGAACTCTGTTGCTTCCTTTGTTTGGCCAGCCTGGCGCGTATTACCCTTTATCAACATGGACTCTGCTACCCCGCTGTGTGAGAAACCCACCGGATCCAATTCCAGGACCTTTCTTGTCACTCTGAACCATCGTTTAAAATGTATGCACACAAGGTATCCTGGGCCTGCCGGTGCTGGCTGGAGGGAGAACAGGTCCTATCCCTCAAACACATTATTCAGACCTTTCTGAAGGAGCAGTTCTATAACCAATGTCCTGCAGATGTGCAAGAGTGGGTGAAGGAAAGGAACCCTGCCACGCTCAAGCGAGCGGCTGCCCTGGCCAACGAGGTTCTCACCATCAAGCCACATTGGAAATAACAGGTGGCCGAACCGCCTAAGGTCCAGAACATTGCCCACCCACTCCTTAACCCTCCTACGCCCCTCTTCTGGTGACCCGGCCTCCCAGCCCCGGGACCCCCTCCACCACCTCTCTACCAGACCCAACCATCTGGCCCACCCCAGGAGCGTTGGTGCTATAGTTGTAACCAGACTGGGTACTTCCAGGCTAGCTGCCCAGAAACCGCTGCCCCACTCATCCGGTCAACTATGTTGAACTACCACTGGAGGAGGAACTGTTTTTTCCACCCCCCCAAAGTGAATGAATGCCTCCAACAGCCACTGACACCCCTCAAGGAGACTATGGGGTTCGTCCACTTACACCAAGCTACCCAGAGAAAAGACAGCAGCATTTGCAGGAGGTCTCCATAGATGGAAGAAATTGGTTTTCGCGACACAGGCGCCTTTCTGACCATCGCTTATCCCTGTGTCGTGATTCTGGGAGCGATTAGGAAGGGCCCCGGATTTTCTATCGAACTAGCAGGGGGCGCCAGGAAACACATCCCAAAGGCTACAGTTCTCCTGAATTACGGGTTTGTTGAGAAACTTTGTTCTGTTGGGGTAATGGCAGGACTACCTGCGGACATTCTGCTAAGGAATGATCTGGGAGAACTTAATAGTCAGTTTCTAGGGGGTGTGACCCAGAGCTACTCTCTGGGAGTAGAGCAGAAATCTGGGACAGAATTGAGACAAGACACAAATTCATCATGGATTTATCCTGTTAACTGTGTAAAGTTTCATGCCGACCCCGCAAGGGCTCCGAGGTTTAGGGTAGCATCTCTTGGTTTGCAAAACAGGTGGGGACATACAGGAAGGGCATCCCAGCCCCATTGCTATAGATGCAGACAGAGGGGGCTCCTGCATGCTAATTGTCCCAAGGGCTGTAGGGGGGAGTCTAACTCCACAGCTTCACATTGGTGGAGAGGCAATGGTAGTGGATCAAATTATCCTCCCAGTGGTTCAATTATGGGCCGAGACTAACGTCTTCTGTACCCCAAGGTGATGCCCTGCTGGAATGAGCTTTAATACACATGCATCCGGCAAATAATAAACAGTTATATGGACACCTAGATGGTTCTGCTATGGAACTAACACATGTACAATGCACAAGGCCTGTTGAGGCCTCCTGCAAGTACATGTTAAATAAAAGGGGAGGAGTTGTCATGGTCTCTGCCCCTACTTGTCCCTTACACCCCAGAGAGCTGTCCCCTGCTGGGATCGTTTGGGGTGTTGTTGTATTCCATTGTTTGTGTCTGCCTTGGAAGAAACATATATTATGGGATGGATGTCCATGTGGAGGGAGGGGGAAATCCTCCAGAAGCCCCTGCTGATAAGCTTGAATACACCTGACTTGTGTGGCTATTGCCATTGGACAGTTTATTCCGCCCTGTTTCCAAGGGTGGGAAGGAAGTGTGTCTAAAGGGATTTTGTTCTGTTGAAACATGTGCTGGAAGAAAGGCAGTTGTGTGTTTTTGTCAGTCCTGCAGCCTCCATCAAGGGAGTGGATTACCCTTGGCTGTGTGCCAGTTTGAGAGTGGATTACCCTTGGCTGTGTGCCATCCTGAGTGTAGATTAACCCTGCGATCACTTATTCTGTGAGTAGAGCGAACTTTATTCTTATGTATCCAAGACCGAGCATGGACTACCCCTACTTGCCAGAACTCTGTTACTTCCTTTGTTTGGCCATCCTAGCGCATATTACCCTTTATCAACACGGAGTCTGCTACCCCGATGTGCATTTATACTGTATTCCGGACTCTTGCTTTGTCTGGCTCTGATAGCTGCTACCTGGCTGTGTGTTAACCCTGCTACCATTAAATAAAAAGCTTTCTGAGTGCTCCTACTCTCCGCTTGTGTGTGTTACACCTACATCTCCGTTACATGGGTGTTTCAGCACTGAGCGTTACACCAGTGCTTTCTGTGCGTATGTTTTCTCCTATGCACAGCCCTCTTCAGATCACCCCCCAGATTTTCAATCGGATTCAAGTCTGGGCTCTGGCTGGGCCATTCCAAAACTCTAATCTTCTTTTGGTGAAGCCATTCCTTTGTTGATTTGGATGATTGCTTTAGTTCGCTGTCATGCTGAAAGATTAAATTCCTCTTCATGTTCAGCTTTCTAGCAGAAGCCTGAAGGTTTTGTGCCAATATTGACTGGTATTTGGAACTGTTAATAATTCCCTCTACCTTGACTAAGGTCCCTGTTCCAGCTAAAGAAAAACAGCCCCAAAGCATGATGCTGCCACCATCATGCTCCACTGTGGGTATAGTGTTCTTTTGGTGATGTGCAGTGTTGTTTTTGTGCCAAACATATCTTTTGGAGTTATGGCCAAAAAGTTCAACCTTGGTTTCATCAGACCATAACACATTTTCCCACATGTTTTTGGGAGACTTCAAATGTGTTTGTACAAAATTTAGCTGGGCTTGGATGTTTTTCTTCATAAGAAAAGGCTTTTGTCTTGACACTCTACCCCATAGCCCAGACATATGAAGACTATGGGAGATAGTTGTTACATGTACCACACAGCCAGTACTTGCCAGACATTCCTGCAGTTCCTTTAATGTTGCTGTAGACCTCTTGGCAGCATCCCTGACCAGTTTTATTCTAGTCTTTTCATCAATGTTGGAGGGATGTCCAGTTTATGGTAATATCACTGTTGTAAAATAAAAAGATGTATAAATAACGACGTAAAATACACCACTCAGCGTCAAAGGGCTGCTGCCCTTCATGGGTTTACCTGAATGATTGACACAAATAATATATATATCATAAAAACTAAATTCACTTGATGCTAAACATCAGGGAATTTCAGAGTAACAGCAGCTGTTTAAAGTTTATGATACAAAATGATTATATAATAACACAAAGATCAGTCCAATGAGATATAGTAGTCCAATGTTTTAACAGCGCTAGTGTTGGATGGTAGTTTAATGTCCAACTCCACATTGAGCATATAAAGATAAGACAATTGATTCTTGAAAGGTGATCCTAGATAATAGCCAGTAAGTGCACCCTACACTGACACCCAGTTTTCACCACGTGAGGCACACTGCCCCTCAAGGGGTTAAACTCACCAGAACATTTAGAGAAATCAGCTTTAGATGATATCCTTTAACCCAATTTCAATCGTCAGAGCAAGGGGCTGTTGTATAATAAACTGCAGGTGGGATCATAAGATGCTAGAAGACACTAACATAGCGTAATCCAGTTTTATTAAAACAACCCCCAAATACAAAGCTCCCTCCTTCCTATATACGTACAATGTGCATTTATATGTACATTGTACGTATATAGGAAGGAGGCAGCTTTGTATTTGGGGGTTGATTTAAAAAACGGGATTACGCTACGTTATAGTCTTTTTGCATTTTATGATCCCACCTGAAGTTTATCATACAACAGCCCCTTGCTCTGACGATTGAAATTGGGTAAAAGGATTTCATCTAAAGCTGATTTCTCTGAATGTTCTGGTGAGTTTAACCCCTTGAGGGGCAGTGTGCCTCACATAATGTCACTGTTGTGCCATATTTTCTTCACTTGATGATGACTGTCTTCACTGTGTTTCATGCTATATCCCTCCTAGATTGTAAGTTCTAATGAGCAGGGCCCTCTTATTCTTCCTGTACTGAACTGTATTGTAATTGTACTGTCTGCCCTACTGTTGTAAAGTGCTGCACAAACTGTCGGTGCCATATAAATCCTGTATAATAATAATAATAATAATAATAATATCTAATGCCTTGGAAATTCTTTTGTACCCTTCTCCTGACTGATACCTTCTAACAATGAGATCCATCTGATGCTTTGGAAACTCTCAGTGGACCATGACTTTTGCTGTAGGATGCGACTAGGAAAATGTCAGGAAAGACCTACTAGAGCAGGTAAACTTTATTTGTGGTTAATCAGAGACACTTTAAATGATGGGAGGCATGTACTGACTCCCAATTAACATGAGTTTGAATGTGATTGCTTAATTCTGAACACAGCTACATCCCCAGTTATAAGAGGGTGTGCACACTTATGCAACCACATTATTTCAGTTTTTTAGTTTTCCTTCCCCCTCCAAAAGATTTTAGTGTGTTTTTCAATTGAGAAGTACAGTTTATATGTCAGATTAAAGGTGGAAAAAATTCTGAAATGATTTATCTTTGTCTCATTTTTTCACATCACAGAAACCTGACATTTTAACAGGGGTGTGTAGACTTTTTATATCCACTGTAGATGAACTTGCCTGGCCTGCACAGAGTCCTGACCTTAACCCGATAGAAAACCTTTCGGATGAATTTGAGTGGAGACTGTTAGCCAGACCTTCTCATCCATCATCAGTGCCTAACCTCACAAATGCACTTCTGGAAGAATGTTCAAACATTCCCATAGACACACTCCTAAACCTTGTGGATAGCCTTCCCCGAAGAGTGAAAGCTGTTATAGCTGCAAAGGGTGGGCCAACTCAATATTGATCTCTACAGACTAAGACTGGGTTGCCATTAACCTACCTGACTGTATGATTATGTCAGATTTTTTCATCTCAAGGCGGTACATTGTTTTGCATAAAAATTTGGCAGTTTATATTGTAGGCCTGTAATTCCTAATAATAACACACTTAAATCTGTCCAAACAAGAGTCTAGTAGACATTCTGGGTACGATTAAGTTTGAAACACAAAATCTTAAATTATAATATAATAAATAACTATAAATAATTATAAAAAATAATAATATGATAATAATAAAATTAATTTCCCCAATATTCACTATCGCTCAATTCTGAAAGTGTTCTAATTTACTTTGCCATTTCTCTATTGAAATACAAGAAATGGCAAAGTAAAGTATCCATGTTATAACTATTAAAAGACATTAGTTGTGCCTCCATGCATCCCCTGATGAAGTCACGTGGTGTGTGACGTCACGCGTAGGGACGGGACAGGCACTCTATGCTGACTGATGTTTATGAGCTCGCCGCTCGTTGAAGAAAAGTCGTTTTTACTCTGCTTTATGTGAGTACCCTATGCTGTTCTAATAAAACTTACCATGGTCAAACAATATTATACTATGTGGTACCCCCTTTGTTTCATTTACGTCCCCTGCACCCACTGAGGGACCAAGGTCTCTGGAGAACGGATCCGGGTCCAAGAATAGAAATAGAGGCAGCTATTACCAGCACTGTTGTTTATGCCTTATTACCTCATTACCTTAAGGTAAGGGGCCACTACCTACCAGTTTGTTTTTCTTGCACGAAGAGGAGTCACTTTTGTTTCCTGGTTTAAGCACTTCACGCTTTTTTATTCTAGAAGAACATTTATTTACCTTACGGAAGAATACCTTTATCCGTTTGGATTCACCGAACACTGCATTTGCACATTATGGACTGATTGGAATTTGTTTGTCACTGAATTAATTTATGTTGCACTGGACACTTTGTTATCGCGGTGCATTGGATGTGTGCATGTTACGCAGAGCATTGCATTGCCTACACTGTATGTTTGCACTTTGCACAAAAAGTTTTTTCCTTGCAGAAGTTTGCACTTTTACTATATTGCACAATATTCTTAATTTATGTTTTATTCCTGTTAGTGTTATTTATGCATTTAAATTGCACTTTGATATTATCATATAGATTTGATGCCAGATCTCAAGATCTATTTACACTGCTACCTTTACAGCACCACCCCCTCCATTGCATTCTAATTTACTATCGGTGTTTTCTAGCTGGTCTAAAACCACTTTTGACGTAAAGGGACACTTTTTGGTTGCCATGGACAATCTCAAGTTTCCAGGCAGAAAGAACAGTATATATAATATAAAACTGCATGCAGGGCACTGAACAAAGCACTAGGGGGAGGTGAAATGATTTGATACAGTAATGTAATCTGTAAGATTGCAGTGTACTGTATGTGTTATGTTTTTTTTTCACTTTTTTAATTTGCCGATGGGCTCCACCCCCATACGTCGTGCCGCTCGCAGGGAATGGAGCCCGGCATACAGAATATCGGGCGGAGGACACAGCCCACAGACACAGCAGGAGGGACATCGCAGGATTCTGGGGACAAGGTATGTAACCTGTACCAGGATTCTGAAATGCAATCCCGAGTGTGGCTCGGGGTTACCGCTAATGCTACTGAAACTTAACCCTGAGCCACACTTGGGATTACCGCGAGGGAATTTAAAGTTCATGAGAGTGTAAAGGCAGATGTTCTAATACTTTTGGCAATATAGTGTATATAATATATGAGTTTCACTTTTTGAATTGAATTACTGAAATAAATTAACTTTTTGATGATATTTACATTTTTTGGGATGCACCTGTATATTGTGTGCATTGTGATGTAATAATGAAAGGGGAAAAAAAAACTAAAAAACTAAAGCTTCTAATTGAAAACATAAAATTTGGATTTTACTGGTTTGAAGAAATTGGACTTATTTGTTATTCTTATACTTAGAAGACTGATATTTATTTGGCTAATTTACTAAAAAATAAAGACTCTTCACCCAATAAGTTTTGTAAATATTCACTTTATTTATTCAGTCATGTGCAGATGAAATAATTACACAGAAATTTGCTTTTTAAGTGACTTACTATCAAAGACAATATTCCAACTCCTTTAGTAAATAAAGCTTTATACATTGAGGGTGTAAGTATGTATTGTTATCTTGATTATTTCTTATTTTTATTTTTAAACCAATAGAAATGCAATATAATGTATATTTTCAGAAGTGTGTCCCAAAAAGATATATACTGTATATAAATTGGGTAGTCAGAGATTCCAATACTAAAAGAACTTTGTACCCTCATACCTGTGGGTATGCATATCCATTCACTTATATAGGATACCTGCACCCAGCTCAGAGCTAATGCAAAAAGATTAAAAAACAGCTCTTCATACTGCACAGGACTGAGCACCTATGTGAATGAGCTTTAACTGTAAACTGCAGTTTTCTTTACAGATGAAAAGTTAGACTCCATCATGCAAAACAGGGACAGAAAAGCAAAGAGCATGCACACAAAAAATAATACAAAATAAATTATGAAAGCTGCATAAACATAGACATTTCACAGCAATGTCTATGTGGCTTAATCAGGGTAACATAGCTGCATAGAATAGTCTCTATAAATCTTTATAGTAATAGAGAGTCTACCTTAAAATTACTACTTCAGCAAAACAGTTCAGAACAGAAACAGTTACTTGAAATTATCCTTATAAACAGCAATCCTCTCAGTGAAGTCTAGGGTGGCTCTGGTAACACAGGCAAACAGATGGAGGGATCCCAGGCCCAAGAACAACATTCCACCCCACTGGAACTGGAATCCCTTTAATCGGCCTTCTGGAGATGCTGCTGTTAAGGAAATAAATTGAAAGTTTTTTTCATTTTACACATAAAGGTACCCTTTTGGGCTTTTCACATGTGTCTGCCTATTCTTTAATATTATATCATACCCCTACTCCATGCTAATATATATGCACAAAAAATAAATCAATAACTCACTGTCTTAACACCTAAAACATGTGTAAATATACAGTAAAATATTGAATGTAAGATCTGCTCACTCAGGAAGTGAGTAGGCTGTTGGATGAGCTGTATGTTATCAGAGTGGCTGGCTTTGGTTCTGAGCTTAGTGGGATTGAAGCTCTCCAACAGAGAGCGCCGAACTGTATCACTTACTGAAATGCTGTTTGACCCTTTTCTGAGTATGTTTTTTTGTGAACAAATATATTGTTTTTTCCGGTGTATTTCACCATATGGTTGTTTTTACTCTTCATGAAAACTCATCTATGGTGCTATGTGGAAAGGAAAAGAGAAAATACTGATCTGTGAAGAAATCCGTCTGGCTTAAATCTAAGTTTGCCAATCTATCACTAGAGAGGCAATTAATGCCTATTAGATATTCTTGATCCAGAAATAAAAATTACAGTGAATTATATCAGAAAGTAAAAATATTATAGAGACATACTGTACTTAACATCATGTAAGCCTTTTTAGGCTGCATTATGCTGCTTTTTTAGTGTATATATATGTGTGCACTGCGCTCCTAATGAAAATACAATTGTGCCGCTTATTAAGAAAAAATAAACCAATACAATAGGTGAAACAAATATAAGCTTCACAATAGCGTACTAATAAAAATGTGAAAACAAAAAATAAGTGTCCATGAAAGAATATATAAGCACACAAATGTCCATACAATAATAATTTCTTTACACAAGAAAGGTGAAGGATACAAGAAGATCAGCAAAGCTTTACGTATCAGTCAGAATACTGTAGAAATGTGATACAAACATTTAACAAAGATGGAACTGCAACCATCTCACAGAGACATCCAGGCCGTCCACGGGAAGTTAACACCTCAACAGGAGCATCATCTGATGAGAAGGGTTGAAGAAAATCGCTATGCAAGTTCCCTGCAGTTACAGTGCCTTCCAAAAGTATTCACCCCCCTTGGCTTTTTACCTATTTTGTTAAATTGCAGCCTTTAGTTCAATGTTTTTTTTAACCACTTCAGCCCCGGAAGGTTTTACCCCCTTCCTGACCAGAGCACTTTTTACAATTCGGCACTGCGTCGCTTTAACTGCTAATTGCGCGGTCATGCAATGCTGTACCCAAACGAAATTTGCGTCCTTTTCTTCCCACAAATAGAGCTTTCTTTTGATGGTATTTGATCACCTCTGCCGTTTTTATTTTTTGCGCTATACGCGGAAAAAGACCGAAAATTTTGAAAAAAAATGATATTTTCTACTTTTTGTTCTAAAAAAAATCCAATAAACTCAATTTTAGTCATACATTTAGGCCAAAATGTATTCGGCCACATGTCTTTGGTAAAAAAAATGTCAATAAGCGTATATTTATTGGTTTGCGCAAAAGTTATAGCGTCTACAAACTAGGGTACATTTTCTGGAATTTACACAGCCTTTAATTTATGACTGCCTATGTGGTTTCTTGAGGTGCTAAAATGGCAGGGCAGTACAAAACCCCCACAAATGACCCCATTTTGGAAAGTAGACACCCCAAGGAATTTGCTGAGAGGCATGTTGAGCCCATTGAATATTCATTTTTTTTGTCCCAAGTGATTGAATAATGACAAAAAAAAAAAAAAAAAAAAAAATTACAAAAAGTTGTCACTAAATGATATATTGCTCACACAGGCCATGGGCATATGTGGAATTGCACCCCAAAATACATTTAGCTGCTTCTCCTGAGTACGGGGATACCACATGTGTGGGACTTTTTGGGAGCCTAGCCGCGTACGGGGCCCCGAAAACCAAGCACCGCCTTCAGGATTTCTAAGGGCGTACATTTTTGATTTTACTCCTCACTACCTATCACAGTTTTGAAGGCCATAAAATGCCCAGATGACATAAAACCCCCCCAAATGACCCCATTTTGGAAAGTAGACACCCCAAGCTATTTGCTTTGAGGCATGTTGAGTCCATGGAATGTTTTATATTTTGACACAAGTTGCGGGAAAGTGACAAATTTTTTTTTTTTTTTTTTTTTTTTTGCACAAAGTTGTCACTAAATGATATATTGCTCACACAGGCCATGGGCATATGTGGAATTGCACCCCAAAATACATTTAGCTGCTTCTCCTGAGTACGGGGATACCACATGTGTGGGACTTTTTAGGAGCCTAGCCGCGTACGGGACCCCGAAAACCAAGCACCGCCTTCAGGATTTCTAAGGGCGTACATTTTTGATTTTACTCCTCACTGCCTATCACAGTTTCGGAGGCCATGGAATGCCCAGGTGGCACAAACCCCCCCCAAATGACCACATTTTGGAAAGTAGACACCCCAAGCTATTTGCTGAGAGGCATGGTGAGTATTTTGCAGCTCTCATTTGTTTTTGAAAATAAAGTAAGACGAGAAAAAAAATTTTTTTTTTCTTTTTTCAATTTTCAAAACTTTGTGACAAAAAGTGAGGTCTGCAAAATACTCACTATACCTCTCATCAAATAGCTTGGGGTGTCTACTTTCCAAAATGGGGTCATTTGGGGGGGTTTTGTGCCACCTGGGCATTCCATGGCCTCCGAAACTGTGATAGGCAGTGAAGAGTGAAATCAAAAATTTACGGCCTTAGAAAGCCTGAAGGCGGTGCTTGGTTTTCGGGGTCCCGTACGCGGCTAGGCTCCCAAAAAGTCCCACACATGTGGTATCCCCGTACTCAGGAGAAGCAACAGAATGTATTTTGGGGTGTAATTTCACATATTCCCATGGCATGTTTGAGCAATATATCATTTAGTGACAACTTTGCGCAAAAAAAAATAAAAAAAATAAAAAATTGTCTCTTTTCCGCAACTTGTGTCACAATATAAATTATTCCATGGACTCAACATGACTCTCAGCAAATAGCTTGGGGTGTCTACTTTCCAAAATGGGGTCATTTGGGGGGGGTTTGAACTGTCCTGGCATTTTATGCACAACATCTAGAAGCTTATGTCACACATCACCCACTCTTCTAACCACTTGAAGACAAAGCCCTTTCTGACACTTATTGTTTACATAAAAAAATAATTTTTTTTTGCAAGAAAATTACTTTGAACCCCCAAACATTATATATTTTTTTTAAAGCAAATGCCCTACAGATTAAAATGGTGGGTGTTTCATTTTTTTTTTTCACACAGTATTTGCGCAGCGATTTTTCAAACGCATTTTTTGGGGAAAAAACACACTTTTTTACATTTTAATGCACTAAAACACACTATATTGCCCAAATGTTTGATGAGATAAAAAAGATGATCTTAGGCCGAGTACATGGATACCAAACATGACATGCTTTAAAATTGCGCACAAACGTGCAGTGGCGACAAACTAAATACATTTTTAAAAGCCTTTAAAAGCCTTTACAGGTTACCACTTTAGATTTACAGAGGAGGTCTACTGCTAAACTTACTGCACTCGATCTGACCTTCGCGGCGATACCTCACATGCATGGTGCAATTGCTGTTTACATTTGACGCCAGACCAACGCTTGCGTTCACCTTAGCGCGAGAGCAGGGGGGACAGGGGTGCTTTTTTTTTTTTTTTTTTTTTTCTTTATTATTATTATTTTTTTATCTTATTTTTAAACTGTTCCTTTCATTTTTTTTTTTTTTTAAATCATTTTTATTGTTATCTCAGGGAATGTAAATATCCCCTATGATAGCAATAGGTAGTGACAGGTACTCTTTTTTGCAAAAATTGGGGTCTATTAGACCCTAGATTTCTCCTCTGCCCTCAAAGCATCTGATCACACCAAGATCGGTGTGATAAAATGCTTTCCCAATTTCCCAATGGCGCTGTTTACATCCGGCGAAATCTAAGTCATAAAATGCTCGTAGCTTCCGGTTTCTTAGGTTATAGAGATGTTTGGAGCCACTCTGGTCTCTGATCAGCTCTATGGTCAGCTGGCTGAATCACCGGCTGCATTTTCAGGTTCCCTGTTGAGACAGGAGAGCCAGAGAAAAACACGGAAGATGTTGGGGGGGGGGGGCATTCCCTCCCACGGCTTGTAAAAGCAGTCTAGAGGCTAATTAGCCACTAGGATTGCTTTTACATGAAAGCCGACCGCTGGCTGAAAAGAATGATACCAAGATGATACCTAAACCTGCAGGCATCATTCTGGTATAACCACTCAAAGTCGTGAATGGCATACCTGAAGACAAAAAAATGGTTAACAATAAAGCACAGTAAACGGTAAGGTATAAAAAATTGCATACCTGAAAAGCAAACATGATAAAACATAATAACAATAAAACATTGCAGAATAGAATACAGTAAAAAAGAGCAGAACAATAGAGAGAGAATAGAGAGAGAGAGAACAATAAAACGACAACTATTTTTATTTTATATTTTTGTTTGTGTTTTTTTTTTTTTTTTTTTTTACACTTTTTTTTGTAACTAACTTTTATAACTGTAACAGGTTCCAGGTTCGGGTCTCTCAAAATGCGATGGCATCTTGGGAGACCCTGTGAAAGTGTGCCTAGTCTGTGCAATGCTGTACCCTACGCTAATAGTCAACTAGTGCATGGTAGCGTTCAAAACATTCACCAATGCAAAGACCAGGATTGTCAGGACAGGAGGGACAATAATAGCGGGTGTCACGCCTATATCCGCGCTTGCTGCAGACACAACATCTTTTATGGGGGGTTCGTTGGGTAGGGGTACTCGGGAGGACATAAAGAAAATGCCTCTCATGCAGCCGACTGCATTTGGTTGGGGATGTGAATGGGGGAAGTACGGGCGCTGCAGAAGCGGTGGGTTCCCAATTAGGATTGGCGAATGCAGCAGGAAGGGCACTATGGGCACGACGGGCCTGTGTTTGTCTTTTTGGTGGCAGCGGGACACTACTTGTGCTTGCCACCTCACCAGCTTGAACTGCACTTATGGGACTCGCCACGTCACCAAGTGTTACTGCAGTGCTGGTTTGACTACGACCGGGGTGTACTAGGCCGCTGGCGCTTGCCAGTTCACCAAAACACTACCAAAAAAACTGTTAGCGATCGCAGGGATCAGGCCTGACTCTGCGAACGCTGCAGTTATGCGTTTAGTGTTTTGTAAGTGACAGTGATCGATCGATACTGCACTTGGGTGGGCTGGGCCGGGCCGGGCGGAGGGGCAAAACGCAGGTGCTAGCAGGTATCTGGGCTGATCCCGCTAACACTGCGTTTTTGGGAACCCTAAACTGCTGGGGACACTAGTATAGATCTGATCGGATCAGATATTGATCCGATCAGATACTATACCACTAAGGGAGGCGTATGCTGCGTGCGTGGGTGTTAGCGGTACTGGCGCTAACCTGACGCTGCCTGGGGCTGGTGCTTGCCAGTTCACCAAAACGCTACCAAAAAAACTGTTAGCGATCGCAGGGATCAGGCCTGACTCTGCGAACGCTGCAGTTATGCGTTTAGTGTTTTGTAAGTGACAGTGATCGATCGATACTGCACTTGGGTGGGCTGGGCCGGGCGGAGGGGCAAAACGCAGGTGCTAGCAGGTATCTGGGCTGATCCCGCTAACACTGCGTTTTTGGGAACCCTAAACTGCTGGGGACGCTAGTATAGATCTGATCGGATCAGATATTGATGCGATCAGATACTATACCACTAAGGGAGGTGTATGCTGCGTGCGTGGGTGTTAGCGGTACTGGCGCTAACCTGACGCTGCCTGGGGCTGGTGCTTGCCAGTTCACCAAAACGCTACAAAAAAACTGTTAGCGATCGCAGGGATCAGGCCTGACTCTGCGAACGCTGCAGTTATGCGTTTAGTGTTTTGTAAGTGACAGTGATCGATCGATACTGCACTTGGGTGGGCTGGGCTGGGCCGGGCGGAGGCACAAAACGCAGGTGCTAGCAGGTATCTGGGCTGATCCCGCTAACACTGCGTTTTCGGGAACCCTAAACTGCTGGGGACGCTAGTATAGATTTGATCGGATCAGATATTGATCCGATCAGATACTATACCACTAAGGGAGGCATATGCTGCGTGCGTGGGTGTTCGCGGTACTGGCGCTAATCTGACGCTGCCTGGGGCGACGCATATCACCGCCGGGCGATCAGGGGGCTAAACCTTTATTCGGTAATAAACGGCGGGTGCCCTGACACTATAAAAAATAAACAAACTAACCAGCGTCACCCGTAACACTTATACGGTGATCAGTGGTGAAAGGGTTAACTAGGGGGCAATCAAGGGGTTAAAACATTTATTAGATAGTATAGGGGGGTCCCTGACGCTATAAAACGCTGACGGCGAACCTAAATATTTACGTTCCTAACTACCGTCACCAGCGACACTAATACAGCGATCAGAAAAATGATCGCTTAGCGACACTGGTGAGGGGGGGTGATCAAGGGGTTAAAACTTTATTAGGGGGGGTTAGGGGGGTATCCTAGACCTAAAGGGGGGTAATACTCACTGCCCTAACACTAACTGTCACAAACTGACACTATGCAGTAATCAGAAAAAAAAAAAAAAAAAAAAAAAAATCCTGCTAATGTCAGTTTGTGACAGGGGGGGGGGGGGTGATTGGGGGGGGATCGGGGGGCGATCGGGGGGGGGATCGGGGTGTAAGGTATGCCTGGCATGTTCTACTGTGTGTGTGTGTGTTTTGTGCACTCACTTGTCATCTCTCCTCGGCGCTGGAACGGAAACTGCCAGACCGGGGAGAGATGACATCACATCCTCTGCCTGTGTGAAACGACACACAGGCAGAGGAGGATTCCCATTGGCTGGGAGCGATCGCGAGGGGGGGGCCACGATCGGATGGTCTCCCCCTCGCCTCCCGACGCTCCCAGTCAAATGCCGACCGCCGATGGCACCGGGGGGGGGTCCGATCGGACCCCCCGCCCGCGGGAGGCAGATCACGTACGGGTACGTGATTTTGCCTGCCCGTGCCGCTCTGCCGCAGTATATATGCGGTAGGCGGTCGGCAAGTGGTTAATCTGAATTATATCTGATGAATCAGAACGCAATAGTCTAAGTTGGTGAAGTAAAATTAGAAAAATGTATACATAAAACTATTCTTCATAAATGGAAAACTGATAATTGTCATGTGCCTATATTTATGAGGCCCATAAAATGCTCTGGTGCAACCAATTACCTTCAGAAGTCACATAATTAGTGAAATGATGTCCACCTGTGTGCAATCTAAGTGTCACATGATCTGTCATTACATATACACACTTTTTTGAAAGGCCCCAGAGGCTGCAATACCTAAGCAAGAGGCACCACTAACCAAACACTGCCATGAAGAACAAGGAACTCTCCAAACAATAAAGGACAATGTTGTTGAGAATTACAAGTCAGTGTTAGGTTATAAAAAAATATTCAAATTTTTGATGATCCCTAGGAGCACAATCAGATCTATCATAACCAAATGAAGAGAACATGGCACAACAGCAAACCTTCCAAGCAGTGGCGGCCCGTGCATTGTGGGTGCACAGGCGCCACCCCCCTGCCACCTTTGCCGCTCTCCCTATTCACGTGCCCGGCATGAATACTATGGTGGGGATAGGACCCTGTTGTGTGGCACAGCAAATTAATTTTCGCTATTTTCACACTAACGTTCCTCCCTGCCAATCTGCAGGCAGGTCAGTGAGACCTGTCTCCCGATTGACCAAAGCATTAGGTGATCCTATTGAATGCCTAATGCTTTGGTGGAAGAGGAGACAAGCGGACACAGGAGCCGCAGCCGCTGCTTCCCGCCGCTTCCCACCACTTCCCGCCGAGGAGGAGAGCTGCCAAGGAAGAGACAAGAGCTGCGGAGAAAGAGACGAGAGCTGCCGAGGAAGAGAGACGCTGAGGAGAAGGGCCGCCGAGGAGTAGAGCCACCGTGGAGTAGAGCCGCCGAGGAGTAAAGCCGCCGAGGAGTAGAACCGCCGAGGAGTAGAGCTTCCACTTCCCACCGAGGAGGAGAGCCCCGTAACTCCAGGAGAGGAGCAGTAAGTGCTGCCAGACTGGCCGCGGGGGGGGGGGTTAGTGAAGTGACAGCCGAGTCTGGCTGCATTTGATGGGCACAAGTGGCTGCATTTGACGGGCACAAATGGCTGCATATGATGGGAGTGATGAGACTAAGATAAATGTCTTTGGTACTGATGGCTTCAAAACTGTATGGTCAAAGGTGAGGAGTACAAAGAAAAATGCATGGTGCCTACAGTGAAACATGATGGTGGTAGTGTCTTTCCCTGGGACTGCATGAGTGTTGCTGGTTTCATTTCATGGTTGCATTTCATTGACGGTATCATGAATTTACAGATGTACTGCTCTATATTGAAAGAAAAGATGCTACCATCACTCTGTGCTCTTGGTCATCGTGCACTCGTGTAATCTTTTTTGCATTAACTAATTTGAGTAAAACTGAACACTGAAGATACAAGAATTGAAGATATTCTAAGTTATATTAATAACCTTACTTTCATGTAATGAGCTAAACAAATGTTTAACCACTTCATTACCCAGCCATAGTCATATGATGGCCTGAGATGGGATCTCCCATCCTCGATGGCCGTCATATGACGTCCTGGGCTTCCCGGCCATCTCGGGGGCGTGGATCTGTGTGTGTAAACACACAGATCCACGTCCTGTCAGTTGAGAGGAGACCGATCTGTGTTCCCAGTACAGAGGAACACTGATCGGCCTCCTCCCCCTGTATGTCCCCTCCCCCTACAGTTAGAATAATTCCCTGGGAAACATAATTAACCCCTTGTCTCCCCCTAGTGGTTAACCCCTTCCCTGCCTGTCACATTTACACAGTTATCAATGCAATTTTATAGCAGTGATCGCTGTATAAATGTGAATGGTCCCAAAAATGTTTCAAAAGTGTCCGATGTGTCCGCTATAATGTCGCAGTCATAAAAAAAAAATCGCAGATAGCCGCCATTACTTGTAAAAAAAAAAAAAATAAATATACATTTTTAAAAAATGCCATAAATCTATCCTGTATTTTGTAGACGCTATAACTTTTGCGCAAACCAATCAATATACGCTTATTGCGATTTTTTTACCAAACATATTTAGAAGAATACGTATCGGCTGAAACTAAGGAAAAAAATGTGTTTTTTTTTTTTTTAAATTGGGATATTTATTATAGCAAAAAGTATAAAATATTGTGTTTTTTTCAAAATTGTCGCTCTTCTTTTGTTTATAGCGCAAAAAATAAAAACCGCAGAGGTGATCAAATACCACCAAAAGAAAGCTCTATTTGTGGGGAAAAAAGAACGTCAATTTTGTTTGGGTACAGCGTCGCACGACCGTCATTTAAAGTGTGACAGCGCTGAAAACTAAAAATTGGTCTGGGAAGGAAGGCGGTGTATTGAACCGGTTAAACAAATGTTCTATAAAATTCAGTTTTGTCAAAATTTTGGAAACTGTTCTTGTGTTCATTGAGATATTTATTAAAATCTTACTTTTCAAAATGGGTGTACATATATATATATATATATATATATATATATATATATATATATATATATATATATATATATATATATATTTATATGTGTGTGTATATATATATATATATATATATATATATATATATGTATATATATATATATATATATATATATATATATTTATATATATATATACACATATATATATATATAAATACACAGTATCTCACAAAAGTGAGTGCACTCCTCACGTTTTTGTAAATATTTTATTATATCTTTTCATGTGACAACACTGAACCTTAACCCCAGGGGGGTTAAGGCAGTGCTGGAAAATAATGGTGGCTACACAAAATATTGACACTTTGGGACCAATTTGGACATTTCCACTTAGGGGTGTACTCACTTTTGTTGCCAGCAGTTTAGACATTAATGGCTGTGTGTTGAGTTATTTTGAGGGGACAGCAAATTTACACTGTTATACAAGCTGTACATTCACTACTTTACATTATAGCAAAATGTCATTTCTTCAGTGTTGTCACATGAAAAGTTAGAATAAAATATTTACAAAAATGTGAGGGGTGTACTCACTTTTGTAATATATATATATATATATATATATATATATATATATATATATATATATATGTATATATATATATATATATATATATATATACATATGTATATATATATATATATATATATATATATATATATATATATATATATATATACATATATATGTACACCCATTTTGAAAAGCAAGATTTTAATAACTATCTCAATGAACACAAGAACAGTTTCCAAAATTTTGACAAAACTGAATTTTATAGAACATTTGTTTAACCGGTTCAATACAGGGCGTTTTCACCGCCTTCCTTCCCAGACCAATTTTTAGTTTTCAGCGCTGTCACACTTTAAACGACGGTCGTGCATCGCTGTACCCAAACAAAATTGACGCTCTTTTTTCCCCCTAAATTTCATACCAGACCCTTCAGGTCTGGTATGGATTTTAATGGGAACCCCGCGCAAAAAAAAAAAAAAACGGCGTGGGGTCCCCCCAAAAATCCATACCAGACCCTTATCTGAGCACGCAACCTGGCAGGCCGCAGGAAAAGAGGGGGGGACGAGAGTGCGCCCCCCCCCTCCTGAACCGTACCAGGCCACATGCCCTCAACATTCTTCTATCTTCTTCTCCTCGGGCCGCTCCGCACCCATGGCATTTAAATAAAGGAATTGTCAAAAACTGTCTCTTGTCATTTTTAAGATTTTTGACAGTTTTTTTGTGAAATGGTAGGGGTAAGTACCCCCTTACCATTTCACACAGGGGGGGCTGGGATCTGGGGGTTCCAGATTCCGATTAAGCCCCCCGCCCGCAGACCCCCACAACCACCGGCCAGGGTTGTAGGGATGAGGCCCTTGTCCTCATCAACATGGGGACAAGGTGTTTTGGGGGGCTACCCCAAAGCACCCTCCCAATGTTGAGGGTATGTGGCCTGGTACGGTTTAGGAGGGGGGGCGCACTCTCGTCCCCCCTCTTTTCCTGTGGCCTGCCAGGTTGCGTGCTCAGATAAGGGTCTGGTATGGATTTTTGGGGGGACCCCACGCCGTTTTTTTTTTTGGCGCGGGGAACCCCACGTAATTTTTTTTTTTTGGCCGGGGTTCCCCTTAATATCCATACCAGACCTGAAGGGCCTGGTATGGAATTTAGGGGGACTCCCACGTCTTTTTTTTTTTTTTTATTTTGGTTCGGGGTTGCCCTGTGGGGAATTCCCATGCCGTTTTTATCAATAAACTTCTATGTGTATTGTCGGCAATGCAAAAGCCGCGGGTAGTTTTAAATGGCTTTTTTTCCTTCGAAATGTCATTTTGCTGTCAGACTGTTCTAAACACGGGAAACATGCGCCCCTTTACAGGCATACTATAGACACCCCCCAGCTACGAAATTTAAAGGGATATTACACTTTTATTGTTTGACTTTAAGCATTATTAAAATCACTGCTCCTGAAAAAACGGCCGTTTTTAAAACTTTTTTTTGCATTGATCCATGTCCCCTGGGGCAGGACCCAGGTCCCCAAACACTTTTTATGACAATAACTTGCATATAAGCCTTTAAAATTAGCACTTTTAATTTCTCCCATAGACTTTTAAAGGGTGTTCCGCGGCATTCGAATTTGCCGCGAACACCCCAAATTGTTTGCTGTTCGGCGAACTTGCGAACAGCCAATGTTCGAGTCGAACATGAGTTTGACTCGAACTCGAAGCTCATCCCTACTCCTTACTGACAAATACAGTGCCTTGAAATTTAAAGCAATATTACACTTTTATTGTTTCACTTTAAGCATTATTAAAATCACTGCTCCTGAAAAAACGGCCGTTTTTAAAACTTTTTTTTGCATTGATCCATGTCCCCTGGGGCAGGACCCAGGTCCCCAAACACTTTTTATGACAATAACTTGCATATAAGCCTTTAAAATTAGCACTTTTGATTTCTCCCATAGACTTTTAAAGGGTGTTCCGCGGCATTCAAATTTGCCACGAACACCCCAAATTGTTCGCTGTTCGGCGAACTTGCGAACAGCCAATGTTCGAGACGAACATGAGTTCGACTCGAACTCGAAGCTCATCCCTACTCATTACTGACAAATACAGTGCCTTGAAAAAGTATTCATATGCCTTAAAATTTTTCAAATTTTGTCATGTTACAATAAAAAACGTAAATGTATTTTATTGGGATTTTATGTGATAGACCAACACAAAGCGACACATAATTGTGAAGTGGAAGGAAAATGATTAATGGTTTTAATTTTTTTTTACAAATAAATATGTGAAAAGTGTGGAGTGCATTTGTTTTCAGTTCCCTTGAGTCAATACTTTGTAGAACCATCTTTAGCTGCAAGTCTTTTTGGGTATGTCTCTACCAGCTTTGCACATCTAGAGAGTGACATTTTTGCCCATTCTTCTTTGCAAAATAGCTCAAGCCCTGTCAGATTGGATGATAGAGCATTGTGAACAGCAATTTTCAAGTCTTGCTAAAGATTTCTAACACATGAATATGCTTTGATCTAAACCATTTGTCAGGGCCCTTCCTTCTCAGAGCAGGCCGCTTAGCTGTTGGTTAATTGCCAGCTCTAATCTTTTCACAGTGACTCACCTGGTGATGATATCCTGCTCGTCAGTCCTGCTGGCTACTTAAGCTGCTCAGTTCAGATTCTCTCTGCCTTTGCCTGGTCAACATATCAAGAGACTCTCTCCCGTGCACCTGTTAAAACTTGCTTGGCTGATTTCCCTTCTGGTTCCTGATCCTGCTTGCTGTTCCACTACGCTGATTCTCCAGTTTCCTGATTTCCTGGCCTGTTCTGAAGTACGCTGATCACTGGCTGCCTGACGTCCTGGCTTGTCTGACTATCCTTTTTGGTTACCAAACTCTGGCTATGTTTTGACCATGTTTGCTCTGTTTACCTTCTACCATTTTTAATACTAATATTTAATATTAAATAGTGTGATTTTTACTGCACTTCTGTCTCAGTCTGATTCATGGTTCCTGACAGTAGGCGAAGGCCATAAATTCAGAAGATGCAGTTAATCCACTTGTTGGTAATATTTTTTCCAGATTGGATGAGCAGGATCACCGCATGGATCAGTTTGCCATAGCGTTACATACACTCCTGAGTTGCACAGCTCACCTGGAATCTCCCACTGTGGCTGCTCTTGTACAACTTGTGTTGCAGGCCTGCTGATGCTCTCTGTGCAGGCACCCACCTCAAGTATTACCTCTTTAAGAGGTATGTCTAGTTCCGCTCCGCTTGCCCAGTGATTTGGGGGCGATCTGGTTCAATGCAGAGGGTTTCTTAACCAGGTTGAGATATACTTTGAGATACTTCCCCAGGCGTTTCCCATGGACAGAAGCAAAGTAGGTTCCGTGATATATTTGCTTTCTGAGAGAGCCTTGGACTGGGCAAACCCTCTATGGGAGATGCAAAAACCCATTGTCCCGAGTTACCCAGAGTTTGTGGCTTCCTTCAAAAGGGTATTTGATGCTTCCGCACGCTCGACTTCTGCTGCCAAGTGCCTCATGTCCATCAAACATAGTACGAGAACTGTTGCCGATTACGCCATTGAATTCCATACTCTGGCAGCAGAGGTTGCTTGGAACAATGAGGCCCTCATGGCTGCCTTTTCTCATGGTCTCCTGGATACCTTCAAGGATGAGATAGCAGCCCGAGATATACCTACTGACCTGGAGAAATTTATCACGTTTGCCATCCCTATTAACTCCAGACTCAGAGAAAGACTCTCTTTTAAGGAGCGCTTGCGGAAGCCTCCTGTACATTTGTCTCAGAGTTTTGCAGTCCTACCCTTGCCTCCCTCACCTTGCATGCTTCCTGGTACCGAGTCGGTCAGTGAAGTGGAACCCATGCAGTTGGGCTTCATACGTCTCTCTGTGGATGAGAGAACCCTTAGGAGGAGGGAGAGATTATGCCTTTTTTTGTGGCCAGCCAGGTCACTTTTGAAGTCTTGTTCTACCCGTCCAGGGAATGCCCGAACCTTGAGGTCCTGTAGGGGACAGACCTTAAGTGGCATTATTTAGTCCCCAGCTATCCAGAAGGATAAGCCCCTGATTCCGGTTACTCTTTCTTGGTCTGAGTCATCCATTGAGATACGGGCTCTAATCGACTCTGGGGCTGCAGGCCTGTTCATTGATGCTGCCTTTGTATCTAAGCACTCGATTCCGCTGCAGCTTTGTGCCACTCCACTTGTCATTGAGGCTCTTGATGGGAGAACTCAACAGCCTGCCCATATGACTCATGAGACTGCTCCATTGTCCATGGCCATAGGGGCTCTTCACCATGAGATAATAAAAATTCCAAGTCATTTCCTCACCTAAGTTTCCGGTGGTTATTGGTTATCCTTGGTTACAGAGGCACAACCCCTCTTTTGATTGGCTTTGTGCAGAGGTTCTTTCCTGGTCACCACTATGCAGCAAGACATGTTTTCGGAATGTGGCTAAGGTCCTGTGCACCTCTTCACTTTCCTCCCTGCCGGAGGAGTATCGCGAGTTTAGCAATGTCTTTGACAAAGGTCAAGCCAGTAGTCTGCCTCCACAACGGTCGTATGATTGCGCAATTGACCTTCAACCTAGTGCCATACCCCCTCATGTCTGGGTGTACCCTTTGTCAGTCTCAGAGGACAAGGTCATGGAGGAATATGTTGCAGACGTAGAGAGGTAAACGAGAAATCCTGGACAGCCGCACTCAAAAGTAATCTTCGATCTTTATTAAAGTATAATCATAAAAATACATGCCACAGCATCACAAAGCAGGAAAGCTGACGTGTTTCACACTGTAGCCAGTGCTTAATCATAGCTAATCATATGTTGCAGACGTACTTTCTGGAGGATTCATCCGCAAATCCTCATCTCCTGCTGGTGCTGGTTTCTTCTTTGTGAAGAAGAGGAGTGGTGAACTGAGGCCTTGTATTGATTATAGGGCGCTCAATCGTTTCACGATTAAAAATGCTTATCCAATTCCGTGGATTACAGATTTATTTGACTGCCTCAGGGGAGCAGCGGTTTTCACAAACCTTGATTTGAGAGGGGCATACAATCTCATGAGGGTCAAGGAGGGTGATGAATGGAAAACTGCATTTATACCAGAACAGACAATTATGAGTACCTCGAAATGCTATTTGTCCTTTGCAACGCTCTGGCAGTTTTCCAGTAATTTGCCCACGATGTCCTTCGAGATTTGTTGCAGCTATGTGTGGTGGTTTATCTTGACGATATCCTCATATTTTCCAAGTCCCTAGAGAGCCACCACACAGATGTCTGTTGTGTGCTTCAGAGGCTGAGAGAAAACAATCTGTATTGTAAATTGAAGTGAAGTAATGTAGATTGAAGTGAGAAGTGCGAGTTCCATTGTGAATTCATGAGTTATGTCATTTCCACTGCTGTTTTTTGATGGACCCAGAGAAACTTTCTGCAGTCTTACAGTGGCCCCAACCCATGGGTTTACGCCCTCTGCATCGTTTTCTTGGCTCTGCCAATTATTATCAGAAGTTTATTCGTAACTTCTCATCTCTGGTCAAGCCCCTGACTGATATGACGAGAAAGGACTGTAACCCGAAGAGTTGGTCTCCGGAGTACATTAAGGCCTTTGCAAGTCTCAAGGCTGCCTTTGTTTCAACTTCTGTGTTGGCACATCCTGATCCTACGTTACCCTTTATTAGGGATGAGCCGAACACCCCCCGGTTTGATTCAAACCAGAACTTATGAACAAGCAAAAAATTTGTACGAACACACGAACACCGTTAAAGTCTATGGGACACGAACATGAAAAATCAAAAGTGCAAATTTTAAAGGCTTATATGCAAGTTATTGCCATAAAAAGTGTATCAATGCAAAAAAAAGTTTTAAAAATGGATGTTTTTTCAGGAGCAGTGGTTTTAATAATACTTAAAGTGAAACAATAAAAATGAAATAGTCCTTTAAATATTGTGCCTGGGGGTGTCCTTAGTATGCATGTATAGTAGCGCATCTTTCCTGTGTTTAGAACAGTACCACAGCAAAATGACATTTCTAAAGGAAAAAATGGCATTTAAAACTGCTCAAGGGTGTATTGTATTGTTGGGTCCCAGCAATATAGATAAAAATCATTAAAAAAACATCATGGGCCCCCCCCAGTCCATTAGCAGGCCCTTTGGGTCTGGTATGGATATTCAGGGGAATCTCGCACCAAAATTTTAAAAAAATTGCGTGGGGGTCCCCCCAAAATCCATACCAGACCCTTAACCAAACACGCAACCTGGCCTGGTCTGGTATGGATATTAAGGGGAACCCTGTGCCAAAATTTGAAAAAATGGTGTAGGGTCCCCCCAAAATCCATACCAGGCCCTTCAGGTCTGGTGTGGATTTTAAGGGGAACCCTGAGCCAAAATTAGAAAAAAATGGCATAGGGGTCCCCCCAAAATCCATACTAGACCTTTATCCAAGCACGCAACCTGGCAGGCTGCAGAAAAAAGGGGGACGAGAGAGTGCCCCCCCTCCTGAACCATACCAGGTCACATGCCCTCAATATGGGGTAATGCTTTGGGGTCCCCCCAAAACACCTTGTTGATGGTGACAAAGGCCATCAACAAGCAGCTTGCCTGGTGGTTGTGGGGGTCTGCGGGCAGGGGGCTTATCAGAATATGGAAGCCCCCTTTAACAAGGGGACCCCCAGATCCTGCCCCCCTATGTGAATGGGTATCGGATACATTGTACCCCTACACATTCACCAAAAAAGTGTCAGAATGGTAAAAATGACAGTAGACAATTTGGGACATGTCCTTTATTTAAAGAAAAAAAGAATGATGAAGATGAAGAAATTTGTTTTTTAAAAACATTTTTGGGGATATTTATTACAGCAAAAAGTAAAAAATATTGTTTGTTTTTTTTTCAAAATTGTCACTTTTTTTTTGTTTATAGAGCAAATAAAAAAAAATGCAGAGGTGATCAAATACCACCAAAAGAAAGCTCTATTTGTGAGGAAAAAAGACGCAAATTTTGTTTGGGTACAGTATTGCCTGACCGTGCAATTGTCAGTTAAAGTAACGCAGTGCAAAATTGTAAAAAGTGCTCTGGTCAGGAAGGGGGTAAAATAATTAGATGTTCAAGATTTCCGTTTTAGACTCACAAGCTTACGCCCTTCGTCAGATCAGAACACATCTAACATCTCAGATAAATTCATGAAAATTTGAACACTTTCAAACAATTACATATTGAATCAATCCCGTGGTTAAAGACTAATTAATATAATTACATTCCTTCATTGATTATTTTCCTCCACTAACACAAAAATGGTTACACAGGTGTTCTTCTCATGCTTCAATCTGGAACCTTCAGTTTATCAGTCTATCAAAATAAATACATACATATGGTCTATCACCACATAATTATCCACATATAACCAAATAAAAATACACAGCTACATTATCTTATGAAACAAATTGATACAGATCCAAATCAGTATTTAATCCTTTTGGAGTAATAGTATTAAAATGTCTAGCTAAAGGCAATTGTGTTAATTGTGTTAATTTGTCCCAAATAGAATACTTATGCCTAGCTATACGGTCTTATGCCTTTTGTGTTGTTTCCCCAATATAAAGTAACCCACAAGGGCACTTTATAGCATAAATTACATAAGAGGATTGGATAGTATAGTATCCTTTATTTGGGATATCAAAACCTTTATGGGAATGTGATATAGTTTTCCCTCTGATCATAGAATTACACTGTATGCATGATAAACAAGGATATGACCCTGTATTTCGTGGTCCCAAAAATGTTATATTGGGATTGGAAGGGGAGTACTGATCTGAGCTAACCAAATGATCTTGCAACATTCTACCTTTCCTGTATGAAGGCAAAGGTGGAATAGAAAAATCATCAATATTAGGATAACTTTCTCTTAATAATCCCCAGAGTTTTTTAATGATATTAAAGATACGATGAGAAAATGGATGAATTTGTGATACAAAAGGTATTCTTTTTACATGTCTAGTTGATGTCCTATTACTCATTAAATTGACGCATTCCCTCTTAACCAATGCTACTGAATAATTCCTACTGATTGGTTTAGTTTCCATTTAATTTAGTCTATCCTCCCGACATTGTGGATCACAGACTATTCTTTTGACTCTGGTTAATTGACTCCTTAGGATAGAGTTTAATACTCCCAGAGGATGAAATCTGCTGTAATGTAATAGTTGATTACGGTCTGTATTTTTGAGATATAAATCACTGTCGATTTTAGTCTGATTAATCTTCAACATTGTATCCAGGAAGTAAATATTCTCCCTACTGTACACAATGTTGAATTTCAAACCGGGAACAAGATAATTCAAACATTGATCGAATAACAATGGGGTTCCAATGTTGCCACTCCACACTGCAAACACGTCATCTATAAATCTGAACCATCCCTGACAGTGTTGAACATGTGATGAACATACTATTATCTTTCGTACAGGTACATTAGGAATCTGAAGCATTGTAAAATCATTACAGTGAGTTCAAGAATTCAGGTAGAAAAAATTGAAATGGGGCCCTTAAATTTTTGTTTGAACAAATAACAAACATTAGAAAGAAAGCCTTAAACAAAACCATTATCTCAATCTAGACAGTACTTTTTACAAAGTATAATTGTAAATCAGTATTCTGCCTCTTGCATATAAGCTAATGATTAGATGCTCTAAAAGGGCTGACCTTCTGAGATTATACAATTTTTAATGAAATTATTAAGCAAAATAATGGCATGAATTTTCAGCTCATTGACCTGGGGCTGTTAAAATCTATATCACTGTGTGCAAATGGGATCTGTCAATATTTAATTTTTTTAATAACTAGATCTTAAACATTATTCATTTTTTTTCTTTATGGAAAAATTACGTTTA
Source organism: Lithobates clamitans (assembly GCA_037952925.1). Classification (NCBI taxonomy): domain Eukaryota; kingdom Metazoa; phylum Chordata; class Amphibia; order Anura; family Ranidae; genus Lithobates; species Lithobates clamitans. Next base: position 3,063,631 of record JBBGZY010001149.1, on the reverse strand, counting down.
ATCAAATCCACAGAAATAAATTAATTTATATTTGAATGCAAACCATAATTAGTCATGTTTTAATTATTTTTAGTTTTTCCCTTTCTATGGATCCATTAGGGGTGATAAAGGTAGATAAAGTATTTGCATAGGGAATTGTTGGTTGAGTTCAACTGATTATGAAAACGAATACACTACAATGTGTTGATTTAAAGTAATTATTTTTAAAGCTTCACTTGTAAGTGGTATTTTAGTTACAGATAGGGCCCTGTAGACTGATTTAACCTCTCAATTCGTATACGTCCTTCATATACTAACAATGAAATATCAGGGCCAGTCCCAGTTCTATCTCTGGCAGACAGTTTATCTCTTCAGTATCTACCAAAACTGTTGTTAGTTTGACACTTTTATTACAGTATATGCTCTTAATATACTTCATTGTAAACCCACTTACTCTATCAAGAAATCCTAATGTATCAATAAATACAGAATACTTTTAGGCCATCTCATCTCCTTGGTCCCAAATATTCACATAAAAAATAAGTTCTCATTTAGTAAATTCTAGTTCATTAGAGATCAGGAGGCTTCTTCCTTAGCAAATATTTCACAAAAAAAGGTATTTTGTCCTTATGTGACTAATAACAACAGTCTGAATACATGTACAACAAAACAGTTGATGATTTAGTTTGAAATGTAAAAGGAAGAATCAAAGGGGAACTTTTGGTGGAGCAGATATTTTCCATAGAGATGAGATGATAGAAAAGAGGGGGGCAATAACAAACTATGCTGAGCTTCAGCTAGGGGGAAGGCTCCTAGACATACTTGTACTCCTGGAGACAGTAAAGAGTAATTTACTTGTGCTCAATAGTATTTTTACAAAGATACCCTGGGTGTAAATGCTTTAGTCATGAGTTTTAGTTTTCTTCTTGATACTAAGAAAATATTTTTTTTGATTTCTTGTTTTGATTGAATTTGTCTTTTATTTAGGAGTGATTTTGAGGCTTTGTTTTGGAAATTTGTCAGTCGTACTCTCCCATTAAATATATAATGTTTTATATATGTAAATTCCATGTTATTCCATAGATGTGCTACAGATTTAAAAAATGTAAACCTTCTATACCAAATAAAATTTATTGGTGTGTTGGTTTTTTTTCCTCCTTACCTTATCCTTAAATGCTGTCAAGGAAATGTATTCCCAGGAGTATTCATGGCATCCTTTCTCGTGTGTTCAGCTCACTTGAGGAAATACATGAAATGAGTGTGTATTTGCTGGCACTTTAGAAGAAAGTGTAGATGGAACAAAGACCTAAGGGAGCCTGTAACAGTGGAGGTAGCATCACCAGGTAACAATAAACGCAAGGGAATCTGCAAAAGATGATGTGCCAGGGACTTTATATCTGCAAAGCAAGAGGCAGAATATCTAAAATATGATATGGCATTGCGCTGTCTGCCTGCATCCTCCACCAAATGTAAACTTCAGAGAGTCAGGGATCACCAATACAGTTGTATAATCACAGAATCCATCTATATTTTCCCCAAAAGGCAAACACTGCTTCCAGCACTAAACAGAAAGTACAATGACATAAGACAAAGTCTACTTATCATCAACATAACAGTACAGACAAAATCTGACCGGCTCAAAACTTACCCGCAGGAGGCGTATTACAGTCCCAAAACATTTAGGGTATCCTCAGCAGTGCTCAGTTATTCAGCATCTCAGATCAGCTTTTTCAGACATCTATTTAACTCTCCAATCTCCTACTACTCCACCCATGCTGTCAGAGTCCTGGATGTGAGGCCGGATTGCAGAGGGGGCGCCCCTTGCGGCTAAGTGCAGCGTACCCTGGGAGTGAGACAGGGAGTACGGTGCCCAAAGGTGCACGGGTTGCCAGAGCGCTGTTGCTGAGTAGCAGATAGCAGGGAGATGCTGGGGTGCGCTGGTAAGGTTAAAGGGCAACCGTGCAAGGAGGGATTCCAGGTATGGAGCCGTGGAACAACCAGGAGCGGAGTCAGCGCCAGGCCAATGGTAATTCAGCACAGGAATCAGTCCAAGGTGAGGTACAGCAGGATAATCAGGAACAGAGAAGGTAGCCGAGCCGGGGGTCAAACACAGGAGGACGATCAAGGTACAGATGCGGAGCCTAAGAATAGTCAGGTCCAAGCTGGGGTCAATGCAGGCGGAATACTGGAGCAGTCAGGCAAGCCGAGTAGTAACAGGAAGCAGAAATCACAACAGGAACAAGGAACACAGGAAGCTGATGATAATCCAGCAAGGAGCATGCACCAGCAGCAGGCTTAAATAGGCAGAAGGGCGCCACCATGAGGAATACTGGCAGAATTACCCATCCTACGGTTATCACCCTGACAGTGCCCCCCCCCAGGGGCATCCTCCGGATGCCCAATCTGGCCCATTTTTCAGGGTATCAGGCTTGAAACCTCTGCAACAGTCTAGGGGCATGAATGTTATCTGCTGGTTCCCAAGAATTATCTTCTACAGAGTAACCTTTCCATTTAACAAGAAATTAAACAGTCCTACCTCTCCGACGGCAGTCCAGAATGGCTTCTACTTCGTATTCTGTTTCATTGTCCACCAAGATTGGAGGCGGTAGAGCTTCTTCTCTCCCTGGAAAAGGACTGGAGACAACAGATTTTAATAAAGAAACATGGAATACTGGGTGGATTTTATAGGAACTTGGTAAAGACAATTCAAATGCCACTGGGTTAATTTCCTTCTTAATTGTGAATGGACCGATAAACCTTGGTCCTAACTTCAGGGAGGGGCAAGGAAGCTTAAGATTTGTTGAGGAAAGCCACACTCTATCTCCAACTTTAAAGACGGGATCTCTCCTCCCCTTGTCATAATATTTTTTATAATTCTCTTGGGCCTTCTGCATAGTTGCCTGGAGAGTTAGGTAATTAACCTGAATGGCATTTATCCTGTCCTGGACTGCGGTCTCTGGTATAACATTAGGCAAGAATGAAGGATGGAAACCGTAGTTGGCCCAGAAAGGTGACTGATTGGTGGAAGCATGGATTGAGTTGTTGTATGCAAACTCCGCACACGGGAGTAGCAAGGACCAGTCGTCCTGGGAGAAGGAGCAGAAGCAACGTAAGTACTGTTCTAAAGTTTGATTAGTTCTTTCGGTTTGACCGTTGCTTTGAGGATGGTAAGTTGAAGATAGACACACTTTAATGGAAAGCATTTTGCAGAGCTCCTTCCAGAACTTAGAGGTGAATTGCACCCCTCTGCTCGGTAGGCCGTGAAGTCTGACTATCTCCTTTATGAAGATCTTCGCCGTGTCAGCAGCAGATGGTGTACCCATCATGGGCAAGAAATGCGCCGTCTTGAACAGGCGGTCAATGACTACCAAGATGGTTGTAAATTTCTCTAAGGGTGGTAACTCTACTATGAAATCCATAGATATTTCTTTCCATGGTTGCTCCGGCACAGGCAATGGGAATAGTAGAACCCAAGATCGGATGTTAGACCCCTTGTTACGTTGACAAATGGTGCAGGAACTGACATATTCCCTGCAGTCAGGCTTCAGAGTGGGCCACCAAAAAGATCGTTGAACAAGCTCCAAAGTCTTTCGTACCCCGAAGTGACCAGCAAGTTGGTGGTCATGTAAAGTCTTTAGGACCTGGGCTCTGGCTTGCTGCGGAACAAAAATTTTGTTCTGATACCAAAGAAAACCTTCCTGGTTTCTTAAAGACAGTGCTTCTGGTTCAGAGCATTGGAAAGAAGCTTGTTTCAGTGAGGAACTCAGGTCGGTTTGAATCATGAGAAAATTCTGTGGAGACAATATAGTGCTAGGAGTATTTTCTTCGGGAGTGTCAGGAAACATCCGGGACAAGGCATCGGCCTTCACGTTCTTAGACCCTGGGCGGAAGGAGATATGAAAATTGAATCTGGCAAAAAACAAGGCCCATCGAGCTTGTCAGGGTCTCAATCGTTTAGCAGTGCAAAGATACTCCAGGTTTCTGTGATCCGTGAATATCATGATGGGATGCTGAGCACCTTCAAGGAGGTACCGCCATTCCTCCAGGGCAGTTTTAATAGCCAAGAGCTCTCGATCTCCCACATCATAATTTCTTTCAGACGGACTTATCTTCCGCGAGGAGAAGGCCACAGGATGGAGTAACGACTTAGGACCCTGACGTTGGGATAAGACTGCCCCTGTGGCAACTTCAGAGGCGTCAACCTCTAAGATGTAAGGGAGGGCCGGATCAGGATGTTGCAGGATAGGTGCAGAGGTAAAGAGGGATTTGAGCTTATCAAAAGCTGATTGAGCTTCTGAAGACCACAGGAACCGAGTATGTAAATGGGTAACTTGGGTGATTGGTGAGATGATGGAGGAAAAGTTCTTTATAAACCTCCTATAAAATTTTGCAAACCCCACAAATCTTTGTACTCCCTTTTTATTCGATGGAGTTGGCCAGTCCAAGATTGCCTGTACCTTTTGCGGGTCCATGGCAACATCACCAGTGGAGATAATTAGCCCCAGGAATTGTATTGACTCCTTTTCGAAATCACACTTCTCTGCTTTTACATAGAGTTTGTGCTTACGTAGAGTGTGCAGAACTGTCCTTACATGTGTACGATGGAGCTCCAGGGTGGTTGAAAATATCAGGATATCATCCAGGTAGATGATGATGAAGTAATCCAGAAATTCTCGAAAGATATAATTTACAAAATGTTGGAATGTGGCCGGGGCGTTGCACAATCCAAATGGCATCACTAAGTACTCGAAATGTCCAAAGCGAGTTATAAATGCTGTCTTCCATTCGTCACCCTCTCGGATGCGAATGAGATTGTAGGCTCCTCGAAGGTCAAGCTTAGTAAATATTCGGGCAGTACGGAGTCTCTGGAAAAGTTCCGGAACTAGAGGAAGAGGGTAATGGTTTTTTATAGTGATTTTATTGAGCTCCCTGTAATCCACACATGGTCTTAGGGATTTGTCCCTTTTTTCGACAAAAAAGATTCCGGCTCCACCAGGAGAAGAGAAGGAATGGATGAAGCCTTTCTCCAGGTTTTCATCAATGTATTGTTGCAATGTTCCTAGTTCCATCTCCGAGAGGGGGAATATGCGACCGAATGGGATTTTGGCTCCTGGGAGTAATTCAATTGGACAATCTTATGACCGGTGTGGTGGCAGGACATCAGCCTTTTTCTTGTCAAAGACATCTGCAAACTCCTGGTAGGCCGGTGGAATACTCTGGTTGTTGACAGGTACAGGTTGAACTGACAGGCAACTGGCTACATTACTGGTTTCAGGGGCAAGACAGTGCTGTAGGCAATAAGGTGAAGTGAATGAAATTTCTTTCCTGATCCAGTTCATCTGGGGGTTGTGGGCTTGGAGCCATGGGGTACCCAAGATGACGGGGAACATAGGTGAGCTTAGAATGTCGAAACGTATGAATTCCTGATGACCATCAGGAGTAGTAACCAAAAGAGGGACGGTCTCTTGTGTCACAGGACCGGAACTAGGCAGGGTGCCATCCGCCAGGAGAACTTCCAATCTACGGTTCTTGGGAAGTAGGGCCAGACCAAGCTTTACTGCTAAGTCCAAGTCCAAGAAACAACTGCATGCCCCGGAGTCGACTATGGCCTGAAGCTGAACCCCCTCGTCGGCCAACTGTAGCATGATGGGAAGGATAAGGTGAGAAGTGGAAGTTCCGGACATCTGGAAGTACACTGGAGAGTTCTTGCTGGGCCTTATGGGGCAGTTGCTCAGGAAATGTCCCTTTCGGCCACAATAGAGACAGAGATTGGCTTGACGCCAACGCTGTTTTTCCTCAGGAGTCAGTGCGGATCGCACCAAACCAACAGGCGTAGCGCCGATCTCTGGTACCAGCACTTTGGGAGTCTGAGAACGTTCAGCCTGGTGCTCCCGAAGGCGTCTATACAACTGGATGGATAGTTGAATGAGCCCCTCGAGGGTAGCAGGGATGCCGACCCTGGCCATCTCATCCTTAAGGGATTCAGAAAGCCGCAGGCAAAACCGGTATTTCAACACAGCCTCATTCCAGTCTGTATCGGCAGACCACCGGCGGAAGTCCACAGTATAGTCTTCCACCGGGCGCCGTTTCTGTTGAAGAGAATGCAGAGTGGCTGTACGCTGGGGGTCTTCATACAATTGCGACAAGGCCGTAAAGAATGCTTCCACTGAACTAGTAGCTGAGTCCTTCTGTTCCCATAACCTGTGGGCCCATGCCTGGGGTTCATTGGTCAGCAGGGAGATAAGAAAGCCAACTTTGACAGTCTCAGTGGAAAAGGTACGGGGTTGCAGAGCCAGTTATAACAGGCAGGCATTCTTGAAGGATCTGAATTTCTGCCGGTCTCCAGAGAAACGTTCAGGGGTAGGTACCCGCGGTTCTGGGGGCAAAGTCAGTACTGAAGAGGCCGTAGCAGGGAGATTGGTGGAGGAAGAACCAGGATCCAAAAAGGCAGATGGTAGCATAAAATGTTGGAGTTTTCCTTCTAATTGAAGGTATCTTTCCTGAAGAACTTGGACCACTTGTGTAAGGGTAGCAGCCTGTTGGCATAAAGTCTCTATTGGGGACGCACCTCCGCCGGCCTCAGTCATGGCTGGATTATACTGTCAGAGTCCTGGATGTGAGGCCGGATTGCAGAGGGGGCGCCCCTTGCGGCTAAGTGCAGCATAACCCTGGGAGTGAGACAGGGAGTACAGTGCCCAAAGGTGCACGGGTTGCCAGAGCGCTGTTGCTGAGTAGCAGATAGCAGGGAGATGCTGGGGTGCGCTGGTAAGGTTAAAGGACAACCGTGCAATGAGGGATTCCAGGTATGGAGCCGTGGAGCAACCAGGAGCAGAGTCAGCGCCAGGCCAATGGTCATTCAGCACAGGAATCAGTCCAAGGTGAGGTACAGCAGGATAATCAGGAACAGAGAAGGTAGCCGAGCAAGGGGTCAAACACAGGAGGACGATCAAGGTACAGATGCGGAGCCTAAGAATAGTCAGGTCCAAGCCGGGGGTCAATGCAGGCGGAATACTGGAGCAGTCAGGCAAGCCGAGTAGTAACAGGAAGCAGAAATCACAACAGGAACAAGGAACACAGGAAGCTGATGATAATCCAGCAACCAGCATGCACCAGCAGCAGGCTTAAATAGGCAGAAGGGCGCCACCATGAGGAATATTGGCAAAATTACCCATCCTACGGTTATCACCCTGACACATGCTCTGTGGACTTTGCTCCATAAAAAGCCATGGACCCTTTTTTAGATCTCTCTTACTCTCTCTCTCTCTCTCTCTCTCTCTCTCTTCTCTCTCTCTCTCTCTCTCTCTCTCTCTCTCTCTCTCTCTCTCTCTCTCTCTCTATATATATATATATATATTCATTTTTTCAAGTTCATACTCTCATTCTGACTAGGGATGAGCCGAAAACCCCCCCCCCGGTTCGGTTCGCACCAGAACCTGCGAACGGACCGAAAGTTCGCACGAACGTTAGAACCCCATTGACGTCTATGGGACTCGAACGTTCAAAATCAAAAGTGCTCATTTTAAAGGCTAATTTGCATGGTATTGTCCTAAAAAGGTTTTGGGGAATCGGGTCCTACCCCAGGGGACATGTATCAATGCAAAAAAAACTTTTAAAAACAGCCGTTTTTTGGGAGCAGTGATTTTAATGATGCTTAAAGTAAAAAAAAAAAGTGAAATATTCCTTTAAATATCATACCTGGGGGGTGTCTATAGTATGCCTGTAAAGTGGCGCGTGTTTCCCGTGTTTAGAACAGTCCCTGCACCAAATGTCATTTTTAAAGGAAAAAATCTCATTTAAAACTGCTTGCGGGTTTAATGTAATGTCGGGTCCTGGCAATATGGATGAAAATCAGTGAGACAAACGGCATGGGTACCCCCCAGTCCATTACCAGCCCCTTTGGGTCTTGTATGGATATTAAGGGGAACCCCGCACCCAAATTAAAATAAGGAAAGGTGTGGGGCCACCAGGCCCTATATACTCTGAACAGCAGTATACAGGCAGTGCAAACAAGACAGGGACTGTAGGTTTGTTGTTAAGTAGAATCTGTTTGTCATTTTGAACGGGTACATTTTTAACGTGTTTAGCTCCAGCCAAAAAATCTTTTTTAAGCTTTTTGGAAAACATAGGGAAGGGTTATCACCCCTGTGACATTTGTTTTGCTGTCTTTCCTACTCTTTAGAAGATTTCACCTCACTTTTTGTCCCAATGACAAATGTTTTTTGAGAATTTGGGGTTTTTTGTGGAACAAGGATTGGAAAGCATCAGTGGAAAGGAGAAATGTTTTTCCCATATTAACTCTTACAGGAGAGAATTTCCCTTCCTAGGGGTAGATTTCATCTCACTTCCTGTTGTCTCCTTCCGTTTGCAAGTAGGAGTCGTTTGTAAGTTAGATGTTTGAAAGTAGGGGCCTGCCCTATATACTCAGCAGAAATTTGGGCCTTAGGTGTTGTTGTGGCCACAACAACGTAAGCCCTCACAGGTTACTGCTGTGAAATATTAGATCAAGAATTGTAATTACATGCCCCTATTGAACAGGGGCAGAAAAACTGGGCCTTTGGTGGTGGTGGTGGTGGTGCTGGTGCCACAACACTGTAAGTCCTCACTCGCTCTTGGTGGGTGCAGAAATGGGCCCTGCTGTGAAATATTAGATCAAGAATTGTAATTACATGCCCCTGTTGAACAGGGGCAGAAAAATTGGGCCTTTGGTGGTGGTGCTGGTGCCACAACACTGCAACCCCTCACAGACACTCTAGTTGGAACGCAGGAACGAGTCCTGCAGCAAAGTATTGCATCAAAAATTGTAATTACACGCCCCTGTTAAACAGGGGCAGAAAAATTGGGCCTTAGGCACTGGTGGTGGCGCCCAGAACCAAAAATGTTCTTACAAGCTATCAGCGTGATGATTGAGGAGGAAGAGGATAATTACTCAGGGATAGTCACTCAGCATCAGCATAGGCAGTGTTTGAAGGGATCTGAGATTTCAAAAAAAAAATTTCGGTTACATCAGCATCAGGTGCTTGGTAGCTGGTGGTGATCCAAGACTGATTCATTTTTATGAAGGTCAGTCGATCGCATGGCATCCTTTGGCCTGCGAACTTGCGTAGCCCCTTGAACGGCTACGGAGCACCGCTGGTTCCGAGGACAAAGCACAGGAAGAGGCCATGGAGGAAGAAGAAGAGGAGGGGGTGGAGGAGAGAGGTGTGTGACAATCATTAGCATTTTGGAGGCGTGGTGGCGGATCAACCTCCAACACTACTGCACCTTGTCCTGCATCCTTCCCAGTTGCCAGCAGAGTCACCCAATGCGCCGTGAAACTTAGGTAACGTCCCTGTCCATGCCTACTGGACCATGAGTCAGCGGTAATATGCACCTTACCGCTGACCGCCCTGTCCAGCGAGGCATGGACTTTGCCTTCCACATGCCGGTAGAGAGCCGGAATCGCCTTCCATGAGAAAAAGTTTGGGTACCTGCCACTGAGGAACCGCACATTCCACAAACTCACGGAAGGGGGCAGAGTCTACCAACTGAAAAGGCAGCAGTTGAAGTGCTAGCAATTTTGCCAAGCTAGCATTCAACCGCTGGGCATGTGGATGGCTGGGAGCAAACTTCTTTTGGCGGTGCAGCAGCTGGGGCAGGGAAATTTGCCTGGTACAATCTGACGTTGGTGTACCAAAAGCAGATTGCCCACAAGTACTTGGCTGTGACACACCTAATTCTACACCCTCATTCCTCTCAGTGCAGATCTCAGAGAGGAGTGAAGGTATAGTGGGGTTGGAAATCTCAGCTGATGAGGAGCAAGGAGAGGTCCTCTTTATTCTTTGGTGTGGGTCTTTTAGATACACTTGCCAACGAACTGCATGGCAGGTCAACATATGTCTGGTCAAGCATGTGGTACCCAAGTGGGAGATGTTTTGGCTTGAGACATATGTTGCAAATAGCAGCGGTGCGATCTGATGCACTCATCTCAAAAAAGGCCCACACCAAAGACCTTTTTGAATATTGCGCAGAGACCGCAGCGCCCTGCACATGTGGAGCTTTGGGGTGTGATGCAGTCAATGTGCTGCCCTTAGGCTGGCCCCTGGAGGGCATCCTGCCTCGTTGTTGATGTGCCGCCTCCTCCTCCTCCTCCTCCTCTCTCCTATCAGGCACCCAAGTTGAGTCAGTGACCTCATCATCCCCTCCCTCCTCATCACTGGAGCAAACCTGGCAGTATGCTGCAGCAGGGGGAGCATGACTGCCAGATTGCTGTCCTTCTTGGGCACCCCCTCTGTCCGTGCTCATGTTACTGCCTTCATCGAGCTCAGTATCATCATCAGAGCCTTCCAAACGCTGGGCATCTCCTGGAGCATGTACCCAACACTGTGGTCAAACAGTTCGAGGGACTCCTCAGGAGGACATGGTGGGGCTAGGGAAGGAGTCACTGATGACATTGAGCAGAGGGAAGAGGCGGCTGCTTTGCCAGACAAAGTGCCCTGGGCATGGGTGAGAGAGGATGAGGAGGATGAGGACGGCTTGGTCATCCACTTGACCAAGTCTTCCACATGTTGCGGCTCAACACGGCCAGCTGCCGAAAAAAAGCCCAAGCATGTCCCACGGCCACATGCTGATGAGGATGCACCGTCTCCACGACCAGCACTAGACACAGTGCCTGCTTGCCCTCTCTTATTGGCTTGTGACTGTCTGCCTCTCCTTCTTGGCCTTCCAGATATACTGATGGCCTGTAGCTGCACTAAACTGGGATATATATATATATATATATATATATATATATATATATATATATATATGTACTGATACTGCAGCTAGCAAAATCAACTGCCTGCCTGTAGTATGAGAACACCACCAACCTTCTACAGGTAGCTTTAGCTGAACACTGTGCAGAGCTCGCAAAAAACTAACTTGTAGCTTTTTTAGCTGCCTGCAGTAGTGATAGGATCAGGAAAACACCACCAACCTTCTACAGGTAGCTTTAGGTGAACACTGTGCAGAGCTTGCAAAAAAATAACTTGTAGGTTTAGCTGAACACTGTGAGGTGGACGCACCACACTAACTTGTAGTTTTAGCTGAACACTGTGAGCAGGACGCACAGCACTAACTTGTAGTTTTAGCTGAACACTGTGAGCAGGACGCACTACACTAACTTGTTGCTTTAGATGAACACTGTGCAGAGGTCTCACTACACCAACTTGTAGGTTTAGCTGAACACTGTGAGCAGGACGCACCGCACTAACTTGTAGGTTTAGCTGAACACTGTGAAGTGGACGCACCACATTAACTTGTAGTTTTAGCTGAACACTGTGAGCAGGACGCACCCCACTAACTTGTAGGTTTAGCTGAACACTGTGAGCAGGACGCACTGAACTAACTGTAAATAGTCTAGCTGCCTGACTGTGGTACTAATAGGATCAAAATAACACCAGCAATTTTCTTCAGGTAGCTGTAAATACTGTAACAAGACAAGCCTGCCTGTCAGTAAGAAGATAACAGGAACGGATCTAGCTGAACACTGTGAGTAGGACGCACTGCACTAACTTGTAGCTTTAGATGAACACTGTACAGAGGTCTCACTACACCAACTTGTAGGTTTAGCTGAACACTGTGAGCAGGACGCACTGCACTAACTGTAAATAGTCTAGTTGCCTGACTGTGGTACTAATAGGATCAAAAGAACACCAGCAATTTTATTCAGGTAGCTGTAAATACTGTAACAAGACAAGCATGCCTGTCAGTAAGAAGATAACAGGAACGGATCTAGCTGAACACTGTGAGCAGGACGCACTGCACTAACTTGTAGCTTTAGATGAACACTGTGCAGAGGTCTCACTACACCAAATTGTAGGTTTGGCTGAACACTGTGAGCAGGACGCACCCCACTAACTTGTAGGTTTAGCTGAACACTGTGAGCAGGACGCACCTCACTAACTTGTAGGTTTAGCTGAACACTGTGAGCAGGACGCACCCCACTAACTTGTAGTTTTAGCTGAACACTGTGAGCAGGACACACCGCACTAACTTGTAGGTTTAGCTGAACACTGTGAGGTGGACGCACCACACTAACTTGTAGGTTTAGCTGAACACTGTGAGCAGGACGCACCACACTAACTTGTAGGTTTAGCTGAACACTGTCAGCAGGACGCACTGCACTAACTGTAAATAGTCTAGCTGCCTGACTGTGGTACTAATAGGATCAAAAGAACACCAGTAATTTTCTTCAGGTAGCTGTATATACTGTAACAAGACAAGCCTGCCTGTCAGTAAGAAGATAACAGGAATGGATCTAGCTGAACACTGTGAGCAGGACACACTGCACTAACTGTAAATAGTCTAGCTGTCTGACTGTGGTACTAATAGGATCAAAAGAACAACAGTAATTTTCTTCAGGTAGCTGTATATACTGTAACAAGACAAGCCTGCCTGTCAGTAGGAAGATAACAGGAACGGATCTAGCTGAACACTGTGAGCAGGACGCACTGCACTAACTGTAAATAGTCTAGCTGCCTGACTGTGGTATGAATAGGATCAAAAGAACACCAGCAATTTTCTTCAGGTAGCTGTAAATACTGTAACAAGACAAGCCTGCCTGTCAGTAGGAAGATAACAGGAACGGATCTAGCTAAACTGAATACTGTGTATATATATATATATATATATGCAACACCTGGGATGCATATATATACACAATACACTGTAAGTGCAGCTAAACTGACTGACTGTTCTGCCTAATCTATCTAACTCAAATCAAATGTCACTGTCTGTCTCTCTCTCTCTCTCAATGAACGCGGGAACACACACTACACAGGGCCGCCGTGCAGGCGGCCTTATATAGTGTGGGGCGTGTACTAAATCCCCTGAGCCATAATTGTCCAAAGCCTCCTTGGCTTTGGCCAATTATGGCTCTCTGTTCAGACGGCGCTGTGATTGGCCAAGCATGCGGGTCATAGTGCATGCTTGGCCAATCATCAGCCAGCAATGCACTGCGATGCCGCAGTGAATTATGGGCCATGACGCACCACACGAATTTGGCACGAATGGCCCATATCGTTCGCAATTCGGCGAACGATCGAACAGACGATGTTCGAGTCGAACATGGGTTCGACTCGAACACGAAGCTCATCCCTAATTCTGACCAAATGATGACACATTCATTTTGAAATGCTGTACATCATGCACAAAAAACCTATTTCCATTTTCTTGGTCTAAGGTTTTTCTAGCTTTTATTATTATTAAAACCCAAGCTGCTATTTTCAACTGTAAACTAATTGCTTTCAACCTTCCACAGAGAAATTCTGAGCAGCTGTAGCCTCATTGAGAGGTGAACGTAACATGGACTGCTGCTCCAATGCAGTGGCCCTTTAATCTGTTTTTTTCTTCTTTCTGCCAAGTGCATCACAGTAATAAGATGATTTGGACTCTGACAATTTGCATAAGTAATTGATTTGTACATAAATTGAAGCCTTCACACTGGTGGGTGGCACCATCTGATTTGTAATTAATATATGCATTACATCAATAGAATACAGGATTCCCATGTAAACTTTGTCTGCACTCAGAATTAATTTGATGTTGAGAAATGTCCTTTCTAAATATAAACACTGCATTTGTGTGATTCCTAATTTTACCATATAATTATACTTTTTGATGTGTTCAAAAAAACCACAACTAGGTTTGAAAAGTTACATTAGCCTTTATTTGTTACAAGGTTTGGAACAAGAGAATCTGGATGCCGCACACTGGATAAAGTTGAAAATTCTTCTTTATTGTAAAAACAGGATCATCAGAAATACAGGACAATCAGGCAGATGGTACAGACACAGCTGACGCGTTTCGCACTCTAGTTTGAGTGCTTACTCATAGCTGCCAGATTCTCTTGTTCCAAACCTTGCTTCAATTTGCATTTAGCCAGCACCTGGGACTCCCCTCCTCTGAAGGATCTACTAAACACACACCTGGAAGCAAGTCTACCTGAGCGGTGAACCACCTTCCCTGTTTAGCCTTTATTTGTTGCTAAAGTTGTATTGCACTGCCTAGTGCATGTGTGGGATTTTATGCACTGCATTGTGTGTAATGCACTGCTGTGCATTGCAGTAACACATGGTAAAATATAATATGTGTCTACTCTGCACGTATTGTGTTTTATATATCCAAAATATGCAAATAAAAAAAATTAACACCCCTCCAAATTCTGTCTCCAAATATCTATGGATTATGCAGGACTATATGATTTTAACTAAATGATTAAAGTGATTGTAAACCCATTTAGTTTAAAATAGAAATGAAAGGCAAAACATTTGTGTATAGATATAAAAAAACATTATAAATACCTGTTCCCCCCTTTTTTTTTATAAGTGATCACATTCCTTCTGTTTTCAGCTGCATAAGAGCTAGCAGAGGAGAAACAGCAGCACACTGATCTTCCCAGTGACGGGCTATGCAGGGGTGTCAGGGGTGTCAGGACAAGTTTGATCTTTTGGGGGAGAGCAGTTCTCAGCATAGCTAGGAAACTGACCACGCTGTGTTCTCCTGCTTAGTATGGTTAGTTTTTAAACACTTCTATACTGAGCACTTTCATCCTCTTCCTGCCCAGGCCAATTTTCAACTTTCAGTGCTGTCACACTTTGAATGACAATGTTTCTCTAAATAATGAAAAAATACATTTTTTTGTAAGTTTTTCTTAGTTTCTGTTACAAAATTTTGTAAATAAGTAATTTCTCTTATGCGACCTCCCAGTCCTCTTCTCCTTTCTGTTTTTATTCTGTTTTTGCCTTCATGTGGGTGTCCTTCCAGGAGCTCATTATACCAACATGTCCTGTTTCTTATTTCCTTTTTTTCATGTAAGTATTTGTGTACATTTTTATCTTTAGTTTAAGTTTTCTGTATTTTCATATTCATATTTATATATTATTATTATTAAAATTTTTACTTGAATCTACCATTGTTCTTAATGACTAGCTGCTATTGATTACCAATTACTATAGCAACAAACGTTTATAGAATTTTTTTGTAGGGTTGGCTTTCACATGCTCCAGGGCTCAACTCTTTTCATTAATTGTTACACATTGAGGAATCATTATTATCTTTGTGCAAAATTCATCACAATAAAAGATTTTATTTTTATTTAATTTATTTATTTATTTTTCACTTATATTTATTTATTTTTCTTTTCTTTTCTTTCTTTTTTCTTTTTCCTTTTTTTTTTTTAAATTAATTTACTATTTCCTAGTGGTCCAGTTTTGTTCGAGAATTTTTTGTTATTTTTTGAATTTTTTCATTTAATTTTTTTAAAAAACTTTTTTTTATTCCATCTATTTTTGCTCATTCATGTCCATGGGGACACTGTTGTACTGCTCCTGCCCCGGAAGTAATGTCACGTGTCAGGCATCTTCCTGAGTTTCCAGGAAGTGGATTCCCCCTGGCACTGAGCTGGTTCCCTGGGGACTGATAAGGTGCCTTTGTGACATTGGGTGTTCACTGATCGACGCACTACAGCAGGGATAAACCTGCTGGTGTCTTTTGGTTTTTTTTCCTCCGTTCCTGGCAATTCTGAAGCTTCCCGTCGGGTGATCCTAGTGTGTGGTTTTTGGACACCTCTGAGTGAGCAACCCCCCCTCCCCCCACAGCTGCTTCAGGCATGTAGAGGTGAGACATAAATGAATGTGCAAGATATCATGGATTTGAATGAATTATCATTATTTATTTACTGTATACTTTGTGTACTGTATTTATGGTGGAGTTTTTTGTTTTGGTTATAGGTTTTTGATATGGATTCTGCTGCTTTTTCATTAGTGCAACTATTTTATGTATGTGTGTGTGTGTATATATATATATATATATATATATATATTTTTTTTTTTTTTTTCTTTGCTGCCGCATTGAGGGCATGGCTCTTTTTGACACACAATTTTCAATTCCACCTTCCCTATAAAAGCGCTTGCCCATGGTGTACGAGACTAGCCTAGCTCTGAGGGGTGAGCCCCCAAAATGCGTTAGCTGTACCCCATGTTCTGTGCATGTCCATGCACTGTGTTTATGGCCTTTTGTCAGTTACATTATGTGAGTACCCACTTTTATATAAAAATGTCTTATTATTAAATTAACTTTGGTAATGCACTAGGTGTGCGCGTCTTCCATTTCTGTTTTTCTTATAGTTCCTTTCGAATTACCCCATCTGAGAATGACAGCATCCACCCAGTTTTGGATACCATATATACCTTTCACACCACCATTTTATCTGACATCTGTTACTCCACACCTTGGAAGACCTATTAGTGCTGGAAGTGACTGTGTTTTTTGTAGCCTTACCTTGTATAGGTAATGGGTGGAGCCATGGGGAAAAATCACCTGGTGGCAACACCCCCTTGTGACATTGCTGACCCAGCATACAGCGGTCCATGACGTCAGAAGGGGGTGGTGCCACCAGGTGACGTATCCAGGTGGCCCGTCCCTTACCTATAAAAGAACTGTCACATGGCGGAGCCTGCAGCAGACAGCCAGCCTTCAGAGACGGCTGGATGCTCCAGCAGGCATAGACGGCTGGAGCATTTTCTGGATGCGTGATTTACAATGGATTTACATCCGGTGACACTATTTTTTTATTTTTTAATAAGGGAATTGTCAAGAACTCCATGAGGAAGGCTTACTGCCAAATGCCTGATCTGCCGTTTAATAGTTCTTATATAGATAAGGGGCGGGACCACCTGGTGACATCATCTGGTGGCATCGCCCCATTGTGACATCATGACCAGTGATGTCCAGTGCTAAATAGCAAAAAATGGCTTGGCATTGAAGTGGGTAAAACCTTCCAGAGCTGAGGTGGTTGAAATGGCTCCCAGTTTCAGTAGCTCCTGTGGGTTCCAGGTGAGGTGCAGGCTGACATCTAGCACTAAGCCAAGTAGCTGAAAATATCAGCTCCAGGGATTTCAATGCTTTTACAGATCACTCTATGGAAGCAAGCGTTAAAAGCAGAAGTAAGCAATGCTTTTCACACAATTTTACAAGTGTAGAGAAACCACAAGTAAAATCAGGCCATTCCAATTTGGCACCGATGTTCTTGCTCTGTCCCTCTTTTCCCAGCAGCTAGATCTATAGTGATCTAGTGTAGGCTGACTGCTACCAGCAATAAATCACTATTAGAAGAGATCTGCAGCTGCACAGATGCCCACGGGAAGGTCTGGATCTGATCAACACTGACACTGACATAGCACTGACATACATTTTACTTTGAACTTTACCATTCTGCTACATTGCATAAAAAACACTAATGTGTTATTATTACTACCAGCAGACTTTATATACATTATATTTTGTGGTAAATATATGGGGGTGATTACAAAACATAAAGCCATCATTGGGAAAAATAACCACTTGAAGACCGGGCCTTTTGCAATTTTTTTATATTACACTGTATTTGTGGAGCAGTTTTTTTTGTCAATGGATTTTTATTGGTATATCATTTGAACAAAAAGATAACAATGTATAGATTTTCCGTCTGATAATATGTTGTCGTATACAATTTGGTATAAATAAATGCATTAGGTATATGCTAACAGAAATTTCTGAATTAAATCCAATACCTTAGATTAAATTATATGTTAACTTTGAGAGTGTGAGTGACCCCCACTCCCCCAGGAACCCCCAATGGAATCTCTTTTGTTGCCTGAGGGAGGGGTATTGTCACTGGAGATTTTTATTACAGAAATACTTGAGTCAACTTAAGGATTAGTAAACATGTGGCGCCATTTATGGTAATGAGGAGAGTTGCAGGGTAGCTCCACTTGTAAAGGATTTTGTGATTGTGGAGGCCTTTGGTGATAGGGTTCAGATGTCTTCTGAGTTGTAGTGTGTATTTGGAGAGGTCTGAGAAGAACTGTACTACTTCATATGGTTGCTGCAGAGGTGATTTGGTTCTGACTCCTGTCAGTAGCTTTTCTTTGATGTGAAAGTGCACCCCCCATGAGCACATCCCTAGGTACAGAAGCTGCCCAGTTGGGGGGTTTTGCTATTCTATGTATCCTGTCAACAATGATATCTCTAGGTGAGGCATCAGGTAGGATGGTGTGCATGAGCTTATTGGCATATCTTGGTAGGTCTGCCGATAGAAGAGATTCAGGGGCTCCCCGGAGCTTGACGTTATTAAGTCTCAATCTGTCTTCCAGGTCGGCCAACTTGGCCCGGACCCAGTCTTGTTCTTCCTTCACCTCCTCATATATATCAATGATGTCATTCACCATTGTGGTATATTCCTCCATTCCTGTTTCAATAGTCTTGACTCTGTTATCCAGAGAATGTGGTGTCCATCACTGGCTGACCTGTGGTGGGCAAAGATGCCATGGATGTATGCAGGCCTGGTTGGTTAGCAGGGGGTTAAAAGCCTGGGCCTCTAGTAGAGCCTGAGGTTCATCCATCTGCATCCGGGCCTTATCAGGGCTGCTTGTGAGGGGATCTGTACCCGGGTCTTGTGTGGGGCTGAGGTGTTTGTATCTCCATGGATCTCGTCAGGGAGATCTGTGTAGGCCTCGTGCGGCGTAGGCGGGCTACCACCATCTTTGATATAACTGACCTTATCTGCTGTTTTGAAGAAGAAGTTTGTCAGCTTCTTTGGCTTGTAGTCACCCATCCATTTGCAGGACATGGTCGGCGGAGGTCTCCTGCTTCCCTAGGGTGAGGATGGCGTTGGATTGTGGTCATTGGCGGGCCTGAGTCGCTCCAGTTCTCTCCCCCACTGACGAGCTATGGAAGTGTCCATCTTCAGCACTGGCTAGCCACGCCCCCATGGAGCAGTTTTTCAAAGCCAATTTTTGGGTAAAAATACACTTTTTTAAAATGTAATGCAAAAAAACACAATACATAACCCAATGCCTTTGTAAAATACAAAATATGATGTTACACCAAGTAAATTGATACCAAACATGTCACGCTTTAAAATTACACATGCCCTTGCAAAGGTGACAAACAATGTGCATTTTACTATCCATAGGTGATGCTTTAAAAGCCTTTACAGGTTACCACTTTAGATTTACAGAGGAGGTCTAGTACCAGAATTACTGCACATTAACTGATGTTCTTAGCAATATGTATGGAACAATAGCTGTTTGCTTGTGTGACTGATGCATGATTTCACCTTTGCACTTAAAGCGGAGTTCTGTTAAAAATAAAAAAATAAAAGTCAACAGCTACAAATACTGCAGCTGCTGACTTTTAAAAATCGGACACTTACCTGTCCCAGGGTCCAGCAATGCGGGGGAGCGAAGCCCCGGTCATGTCTCCCTCCTCTCTGTGGTGCCGGCATCGTAAGTGTGGGCGCCCGGCTGTGGCTTCACAGCTGGGTACCCACTGCGCATGCGCAAGCCACGCCACGTGCCGTGACTGGCCAGGTAATCATCTTAGACCTGTGACGTGTCCCAGATGATTGCCAAGCGGGAGGGGGGAAAGGTGATCTCCCTTCCAGTGCCGCAGTGTTCCGGGAGGAAGTGGTAGAGCTGGGACCCTCTGAAAAGAGGGTACCGGCTCCCCCCAAAAAAATTACGTGCCAAATGTGGCATGTCAGGGGGGACTGGGTGGGTGGAACTCCACTTTAAGCAAGGGGGGGACAGGGGTCCTTTAATTTTTTTTTAATCATTAATTAATTTTTTTTTTTACACTCTTGTTTTAAATTTATACCACTTGAAGTCAAATCGTGTACTAGGTAGGTAATTTGGCGGCAAGGGGATAACACATATGCTTTATTTTCTATTTTTTTTATTATTTGTTTCCAATAAAAACTAAGAACATAAATATATTTATCCAAACATTCTACCAATATAAATCACAGTCTGTCCCAAAAACAAGAAAAAAAAAGCAATTAAAAAAATGTTAGCATTTTTAGACAACAAGTGCTAAAGGTTATAACATGTGGAATCTAGACATTGCCAACACAAAAAACAATGGTATGGGACACAGGGGGGTTTAGAGAGAAAAGGCCCAAGGACTGAAGAGGAGAAAAAGGGTTGATTCACTAATATGGTGGAGTTAAAAGTCTAGTGCAGCTCTACATAGAAACCAATCAACTTCCGGGTTTTATTGTCAAACCTTAATTGAACAAGCTGAAGTTAGAAGCTGATTGGTTACCATGCGCTGGACACTTTAAATTCTGTCTGGATTTACACTTTAACTGAAATTCACAATTTAAAGTGGAACTCCAGGAAGAATTAAAATTAGGTAGCACCCCTTCCACCACACACGCATATTCAATGCTTGTTTAGTCTAGAAGGCCTTAGGAGAGTGCAGTACTTACCTTAAAGTTCCACAGGCTCCCTCCACACTTGGAAACCAAAGCCATTCTGTTCGCCAGTCATGAAGCAACTTCCTCACCATAGACATCATGTACAGTGTAGGGCCAGTTGTCCTGTGTTGTTTGTGTTTACTCCAATGCTTTTACAGCATGATTACAAGGAGAATATATGACCATGGCTGTGGGACTGAGCTATGAGATACATATTTTTCTCAAGTTAATTTTCCTAGACAAAATGTTCAGCTTATTGTGTGTATACAGAGAGTGGGGGCTACTACTTTTATTTTTAATTGAAGCCTGGAGTTGGGCTTTAATGTAATCAACATATTTCCAAGAATCTGATGCCCTTGAAACCAATTATGGGTTTATTTTGACCATATTAAGCTTCTCTTAAAAGGAATATATTGTTTTGTTATAGAAACATATCATCTCTAGGTCAATCAAATACTTATTCATATTTTTTCATGCATATGCCAAACTACTTAGGTCTGTACACATTTAGGCTGATTTACTAAAAGAGTTTTGAGAATCTATACACAATCATTTGTGATAATATTTATTCAAAGTATACAGCCATGCTTGGATAATTGAAGTGAATATTCAAACAGTTATATTCAAAATGTTACAATGAAAAGAGCAAACTCAAACTGTAGAAATAACTTAAAACATTTAGGTTGCTCCCAGATGAATTGTATTAGGGAAGGCACACAGACCAGAAGGTAGCAAAGAACATACCAGAAATAGAGTAAAAGAGGGGGAAATTAGTAAGAGAAAGGCAATAATTGGAAGAATAAAAAAAAAAAAACTACTGATGACACAGGGGAGTGCCAACTGGTGGGTTCAAAGTATGTTTGTGTGACAAATTGTTTTTAATTATATAAACACTTATATAATGCAGTTGCAAATAAATGTTGTCCAGAAAGAGTGTAACACCGCTCAGACTGTAGACATAGACAGGATGTTACAGGAACATTGGTAGACTGGTTTCACACGGATAAATTATGCTTTTTCACAACGTTGTGAACAAGCAACGTTGTTCAAAACATATTTTTTTTTTATTTACTGTAGCTTGTGTTTTTTAAATATAAAATATATCATTGGTATATTTAGTATTTACTAATGTAGCCAGAAGTTGGTGAGTGCAAAGCAACTAAGATTTGAACTGTATTATTATTGTGCTGTGAATTGTGTTGTGACCCTTGTAGCAGAATAACAGATTATACTCAGCTGAATGAGTAGGGCTATAACCCTTCCTCTCTCCTAGAAGATTGTCCTTGTCCAGATTTTCCACTTGCAGATGCTGTGCGCTGTTTCAGTTGCATTTAAAACAGTTTCAGCTGCCTTTTTAAAATTGAACTTTAGCTTATTGTAACTGGCTTTAATTGTTACAAATTTATTTAATGTTTAGGGTACAACTGTGTATTACCGTGAACCAAAGTAGAAACCTTGTAGAATATTGGTTCCCAATCCTCTGATCAGAAACTTGAAAAAGCTGCAATTCTTTTTTTCCATTCAGCAATAACCTATAATGTAGTCCTTGCTTTAAATACCTTAAAACCTTGTCTATTTTCTGACAGGCTATTTTACCACTTGATGTTTTTAGAAGTCTTTGGTTGTTTTGATGTAGACCAACTATGACACTGCATCCAAGGAATGTGTAATGGAAAGTCTAATGCTTTCTGATTCAGGAGGTGTGTTGACTTTAAGAAACAGACAACTGTCAAAATGAACTTGACACCCAGAATGGAAGAAGTCTTTAAAATATTCTCCATTAAAGTGAACCTTCTGTACTTCTCAAAAACAGTCCTCTCCAGACCAACTATGTACATTGTAAAGATTTTTAGAAAGCGTAAAATGATATTAAACCCAAAAGCAAGCAATTATTTTCTTGCAGCTTATCAATTCTTAGATGTAATGGCTGCATTAGGATTTTTATTTTTTTGGGGATTTTAGCCAAATGTCTGTAAGTTTGTTGCTTTTTCTACATAATAATCTGTCCTGAAAATATAACCATTAAACACTGACAGGGGTGCTTATGATGATCAGCTTTTATTTATTTATGTAAAACCTTTATCCCAAAAGGTGCTCACTGTTGCTGTAACTGCTTAAAAAGTGATAGCTGGAGTTTGGCTTCATGTTTTGTGTATCTGAGGTCTGCTTCACATTGGTGCGATTTGACATGCCAAATTGGAGGCAGTTGCCAGCAATGGCACAGTCCGAATCGATGCGATGCCGCAGTTGCGGCGCTGCACCGATTCCCAAAAATAGTTTCTGTACTACTTTTAGCAACTTTGGCATGCAATTTCCATTGACATCTTTGCAGCAACCAGTACAGATATCTCTGAAACATCCCCCAAAGTCAGGACTGACATGCAGGAATGAACCCGCACAATTTCATTCCTGCTGTCAGTGCGAACTTGGTCTGAATCTGCTAGAATATCTAACACTACCCTCCCCCCAGATTACCAATGCTGCTGTCCAAAGGTGTATCTGTAAAGGATGAAGAGTGTGTAGAGGATATATGCAAAACAATAAGGGAGTTTGTAGAAATTCACGAGAAAGATGAAACATCGATTCCCATGCAATGGGAAACACTAAAATGCGTAGTAAGAGGGACGTTTATCAAGCATGGTTCAAGACTTAAAAAAAGAAAGGAACAAAAGAAATCCCAATTAATAATAGAAATAGAGGAACTGGAGAAAAAACATAAACAGAACCTCAACTCGTCGGATAAAATAAAATTAAAAGGGAAAAGAATGGAATTACAAGCAACGCTCGATGAGGAATCACTAAAGATCAGGGATCGAAATAGAACACAATGGTATCAGCAGGGAAATAAGACAGGGAAAGTGCTGGCTAAAACATTAAAAGATCAAAAACCTACAACATGTATAATAAACATAATAAAAATGGACGGGGAATATACATACGATCCAAAAGAAATACTGGAGGAATTTTACGTATATTACTCCAATCTGTATAATATTAAAACGTTTAGGGGGGCTAAGGTGGAGGAAATGAACAGGCAGAAAATTAAAAAGTACATTGAATTAACAGCCCTGCCGGGGTTCCCTAAAAAAGTGTTAGAGGTCCTGGAAAGAGATATTACAACAGAAGAGATCCAGCAAGTCATTGCAGAATTAGTGCCAGGGAAAAGTCCAGGACCTGACGGGTATACTACCAGATTTTATAAGAATTTTCAAGATATTATTATCCCCATATTAAAAAAAAATACAACTCCATAAGTAATAAACAAGGTTTTGTACCACAAAGTACAAAAGCTCATATTACTTTGATTCCAAAACCAGAGAAGGATCATACACTATGTAAAAATTTCCGGCCCATTTCTTTAACCAATATAGATATAAGGCTATACTCTAAAATCATTGCGAATAGAATAACACCAATCCTACCTGAGTACATAAAATTAGATCAAGCCGGATTTACAAAAGGGAGAGAAACTAAGGATAACATCATAAAGACTTGTACACTGGTGGAATATGCCCAAAGAACAGCCACCCAAACATGTATGATGGCCGTAGATGCAGAAAAAGCATTCGATAGGATAGGATGGAGTTTTCTTGAAGAAACACTAATACAGTTAGGTATAGGCCCAAAAATGCGTAGTATGATCTCCGCTCTGTATACAAACTCAAAAGCAAAAGTGAGAGTAAATGGAATGTTATCAAAAGATATAAAAATATCAAATGGAACCTGTTAGGGATGTCCACTTTCCCCTTTAGTGTTCATATTAATAATGGAACATCTGATAACAGCAATCAGAAGCAATGGGGATATTAAGGGGATAAAAGTGGGAGATGAAGAATACAAGATAGCTGCATATGCAGATGATCTTTTAATAGACATAACAAACCCCACTATAACTATCCCAAATTTAATGAAGGAATTCAGAAGATTCGGGGAATTAAGTTATTTCAAAGTAGATTATGATAAATCAGAAATATTGAACATATCAGTAAACAAAAAAATATACTCACTCATGCAAGAAGAATATCCATTTAAATGGAAACAAAATGCAATTAAATATCTGGGAATCTTTATAACCAAAGATTTGAAGCAACTACAAGAGATGAACTATGAGGAAACAATCCAAAAAGCTATCAAACTGTTACAAAAATATGATAAGTTAAGGTATTCATGGACGGGGAGAGTAAATATAGTAAAAATTGATATTCTACCAAAACTATTATATACCTTCCAAACAATACCATTAGAACCCCCCAAAAAATTGATGAAGGAGTTAAGAAAAGCTATGATTGAATTTATATGGGCCCATAAAACTCCTTGGATAAAAAGAGAGAACTTAATTAGGAAAAAAAGGAACGGAGGGCTAGCGTTACCAGACTGCGTAAAATATCTGCAAGTGGCATCATTGACCAGGATAATAGACTGGTTCCATAATAAAGAAGTAAAACAATGGGTTAGTAAGAGGAGGAAATAATAGGACCTCAATTAAAACTTCTCCCATGGTTAAAGCCCCTTTTAACCTCCCTGGCGGTATGATTCTTTCTGATTTTAGGTGCTGAAAGCGGTACAATTATTTTGCATGGAAATTTGGCGTTTTATATTGTAGGTCTGTAATTATTAACAATAACACACTTAAATCTGTCCAAACAAGAGTCTAGTAGATATTCCGGATATGATAAAGTTTGAAACACAAAAACATAAATTTTAATATAATAAAAAAATAATAATAATTAAAAAAAATAAAAATAAATAGTAATAAAATAAATTTCCACACGATTCACTATCGCTCAATTCTGCAAGTGTTCTAATTTACTATCGCTGTTTTCTAGCTGGTCTAAAGCCATTTTTGACATAAAGGGACACTTTTTGGTTGCTATGGACAATCTCCAGTTTCCAGGCAGAAAGAACAGTATATGCAATATAAAACTGCATGCAGGGCATGGGCCAGAGCACTGGGGACAAATGGGATGTGAAATCATTTCATACAGTACTGTAATCTGTAAGATTACAGTACTGTATGTGTTATGAATTTTACATTTTTTTGAATTTGCCGCCAGGCTCCGCCCCCGTGCGTCGCGACGCTCGCAGGGAACGGAGCCTGGCACGGAGAGGCTTCGGGACAAGACACAGCCTGCGGACACTGCGGGGGACATCGCAGGATCCCGGGGACAAGGTAAGTAAGGAGGCACCAGGATCCTGCGATGCAATCCCGAGTGTGGCTCGGGGTTACCGCTAATGGTGCTGAATTTTAACCCCGAGCCACACTCGGGAATACCGCCAGGGAGGCTACGACCAAAAAGAAATGAACTAACACTTTTTGTAAATGCTACATTGAGGATATGGGATGATATAGTGAAAGGGGGGAAACTCTCCACAGAGATCGGACCAATGACTGCACTATTTTTCAATACCGAATTTCCTCCAATCATGGGGATTACAAATTTCCTAAAATGGAATAGAACGGAATATATAAGATTGATACAAATCCTTGATAAAGGGAAAATGCCCTTGTTGCAGGAATTGGGATTGGAAAACAAGAATAATTGACTGCAATACCAACAATTACGGATGTTTTTGGAGCCTAAATTAGCTAAGATATGTAGACCATTAACTAAATTTGAAAAACTATTACTGGGAGAACAGGTTCCAAAAAAGAAACTATCAAAGATATATGACAAACTAATTCCGAATAGTCCCCTTAAAGAGATAAAAAGTATAAAGAAATGGGAAGTAGAAATTGGTAAATCTTTATCAGAGGAAGAATGGGAAAAATATTCAAAATCATTCACAGAACCACCACTGCAAATAGATATCAAGAGAGAAATTATAAAATTGTAATGAGATGGTATAGGAGCCCAGTAGCTCTAAATTTAATTAATAAAGGAAATACAGATCTCTGCTGGAGATGTAAAATAGAAAAAGGAACGATGGAACATATATGGTACGGATGCCGGCTGGTGAGAAGATTCTAGAATAAGATATTTGAAATTTATTGTAAAGTATCAGGAATAGAGGTGATCCCAAAGGTGGAAATCGCATTATTGTCCCTGATACCTAAATCAATAAACACAATTAAAACAGATATCATCCATCATATGACATCCGCCGCCAGAACAATAGTAGCAAAAAACTGGAAAAAAACAAAGAGCCCAACAATAGCAGAATGGATATGTGAAATGAACGAAATTCAATATATGGAAAAACAGATAAGAGACGAGGGATATATAACAAATCAATTACCAGCAATATGGCAAAAATGGAAAGAGTTTTGGACATCGAAGGAAATATTAGAATTTCTATAGAATACACAGAAGGAACAAATCTTTCTTTTTTTTTTTTCTTTCTCTTTTTCTTTTTTTTTTGTACCGGAAATATGGAGTATATGTTGTCAAAGAGGTATTGGGATGTAATGGTATTTATGAATGTATATATAAAGTGAAAATTTAGTAAAGAAAGATTGAAAACAAAGGTGTATCTGTTGCTTCATCCAGAGTGTAGCCACTTTAACACAGGAGTTGTGTTACTGACCAGATCACCAAGTGAAAACATAGAGGAAAAAGCCTAAAAAAGATAATGAATGCAGACACAACATCTAATGATTGGTAAGCTTCACTATACTACATTTATATTTGTGGGTTTAATACCACTTCAATTGCATATTTTACCTGCATCAGATATAGATACTGAGCTTGATTTACTTAAGGGGTAGAGGCTGTTCACTTAGCGACATTAAAGTTGCAAAATTAAGCTTAACTTAGTTAATTACGTGAATCTGGGTTCACTTTGAATACCCAATCATGAACAAGAAAAAAACATAATTTTCTCTTACACATGCTCTAGATAACAACAGGTTCTGGTGTCTGTGGTATCAACCTGGGGAGTAGGAACCTTCTTACACAGCTATGCAATTCGCACCCTTGCAACACTAACCATTGTGTTCTGCCAGCAAGGAAGTCTTCCCACCGGCAAAATTCAATAGTGCTGCAGGAGGCATTCCCCCATCAACACTGACTGAGTTGATGTTGGAATTTGATGGAAGCAAAGAAAATTGCATACTCTATGGCCTGCCTTAAGCCCCGAACGCATGGGCCGAATGCCAGGCAACGTCAGCTGGTTAAAAAAAATGGCTGACATTCGGCCTGTGTGTATGCCAGCGGTCTGACATTTGGCCAGCTTCTGTTGGACGAGCATGCTGGAAAACCTGCTGCCAATGGGCTCCCAATCAGCACTCTCAGCCAATGGTGGAGAGCTCTGTTTGGAGTGTTCTGGGGAGGGAGCCATCCCCTTATCAGAACAGCTCAGTGGGGCAGATTGCTGTGCTAAAATTTGCATAGTTAGTACAGCGGCTCCGACCGTGTGTACCAGGCTTTAGGGTGGCAGTGGATGAGCCAGTTTTTTTTTGGTTCAACCAACGGGATCAGCGAAAAAAAATTACCTGATTTCTCCATCCAGACATTCAAGGTGAATAGGGGGAATCCTCTCTGTGTCATTGTATACTTCTCCACCAAAAGGGCTCATGTGCACATAACATTTTTAACTCTGCTTTTAGGGGCGTCTGGCTTTTTTTCTGCCTCTAAATGCTCCCCCACAGTTGATTTACTAAGGGCAAATAGACTGTGTGCAGTTGTACTCTGCAAGTGCAGTTGCTTCAGAATTTAGTAAATGAGGTAAAGCTTCACTTTGTAAAGAATACCCAATCACGTTCAGGGAAAATAAAAAAAAAAACAACATTTTTGCTTGCATATGATTGGATGATGAAAGTTAGCAGAACTTATGCTATTTTATTAAGCTCTGGAGCAACTGCACTTGCAGAGTGCACAGTCTATTTGCCGTTAGTAAATCAAGCGCTATGTGTCCATGTACACCTAGGCCTTTAGAGGAGTTTAGAGGCAGGAGTGTTTACAGGTGAAAAAAAAAAAACACTGAAAGGACACCCAGGAGCAGCTACATCTTGGCATAAATATATTTGACATGCAGGAACACATCTAAATGCACATTAATGCTTGTCAATTCAAGCACTTCAGCATTCGTTCATTTCAATGGCTAGAATTCTGGCCAATGAAATTAATTAGTGTCCAAGCGCCTGATGCACCTAAACACTTCTAAACATGTATAAATGCATCTAAACATGTTTACACGCATTTACAAGTATCAAGCATTTTTTTCTGCAAAAATGCAGCTGAAAAGAGGAAAGGCATTTAGGTGAGGTTAGCAATACTCTGTGTGCATGGAGCATTACTGCCGGTTCACACAGGGGCAACACGACTTGCAGGCCGACTTACAGAGGCGACCTGCACACGACTTCAACGGCGACTTGCAAAATGACTTCTGTATAGAAGTCAATGCAAGTCGCCTGAAGTCGCCCCAAAATTAGTACAGAAACCTTTTTCTAAGTCGGAGCGACTTGCGTCGTTCCTATTAGAATGGTTCCGTAGTACAGAACAGGACGCGACTTGTCAGGCGGCTAAGTCGCCTGACAAGTCGCCCCTGTGTGAACCGGGGCTTAGAATACACAGGCCATTGCTCCAGTCTGTAGCACCTGCAGTGCTGATTGAGCTGCTTTTTTTCTAACAGGGAGTTTGAACAGAAATTGATTGATAGATCTACTTCTGTTCAACCACAATAACCATGCATAGGTCAAAATTTTGCCAGTCCCTGCTAAACCAGCCAAGTTTTGATCCATGTATGGCCAGCCTTTTACTAAACAAAAGGAACAGTAAAGCACAATCAATGTCATCAGGTGTTAAGCAGGAATATTATCCTATAATATATAAAATTTATGTTTGCATGTTTGTTCCATGCACTAATATAAAGATACAGTATATTACATTTGTTTAAATCCATATCAAAGATCATCTGCCTTATCTATCCTTTGAAACTGGTGCTCCATGTTTTCATCTGCTAATTTATAGCTGCCTTATTTATAATACATTTTGATTTCTTATTGAAATGATTAAGCAATGTGCAACTAGGTGTTGGGGACAGTATTCACGTGGCTTAAAGGCTTTAAAGGTGGCTCCAAGAGGTTCCCATGAAAATGTGATGCCCTCTTTCAAAGTATCAGTGAATGTTGGACCCTGAGATGTACTGCATCACTCATGTCTGTGATGGAGGTAGGTATATACAACTTTTTTCTTCTCCCTATGTGGTCCAAAAATTGCTGTCTCTTCCTGAAGAACTGTGCAAATGGTGCAACAAAAACACATGCATACCAATTTGGCTTGAGAAATTTGGGGAATTTTGTTTGATGTTTGCAAACTTTGAGGCAAACTCTATTAAAATCTATGGAGGTGGCAAATTTTTTTATTCAATTCTATCCATGCAAACAAAAGGCACAGAAAGCTAAGCACTGCAATGGGTGACATTTATCAATGGCAAAAGAAAAAAAAAGAAAAAAAATACCGTACAGCAGGAGGGTGATTTCCTTTATTTTTTTCATTCAACTCAATTTCCCTATCCACACGTTTGAGGTGGATAGGGGAATCTTGTCCTCTGAGCTATTATATTTTTATAGTGGGGAGGCTTCCCCACCATCAGCATAGAACTGTTACTGATCTCCCTCCTACACTGGCCAAATTTCAATTTGTGTATGGCGGGTTTTAGGTTATGATTTGAAGCTGTACACTTTATTACAGAACAGCACAATGTTTACAGACAGCCTTTCTTTTTTACAAATAAATCGACTAACATACAGCAACAGCACTCTATCTGATTTATTTTAGCTAAAAAAAAAATTATTTTAGAATCTCAATAAAATTCAAAGCCTGCAGATAATTCAGCAATGTAAAAATTTCCAGCAGCGGGACATTTTAAATCATATACTATAGGTCTAATTGGTGTATCCTTAACTCTTCTGTTACTAATAGGAAAGGAGGAGGGCCCTGACTATGTGTCATAAAATATTGTGCTGGTTTAGGAGCATGCTGCTTTTGCACTCAGATTTTCCTGTGTTTAAAAGGATGTAGCTGTGTGCTGCAAACAAGACAGCTCCAAGAACAGATGCTCAGAAACAAGTGAATGCTGTAATTTGAGCACCCCAAACGTAATTAAAATGCTATTAACATACATTAAACATCAACAACTCCCCCCCCCCAAAAAATATATAACCCCTTAAATAGCACTTTCTTCTCCCTATGTGGTCCAAAAATTGCTGTCTCTTCCTGAAGAACTGTGCAAATGGTGCAACAAAAACACATGCATACCAATTTTTTAAACTTAAAAAGGCCCTATCAATGAGAACCCCAAAAATGCCACACTCTAAAAACAATAGCCAATTTATTTATTTATTTATTTTTTAAGTTTATTCTGGAATGGACAGAAGCTAAACGTGACAGATGACCTCAAATCAAACACAAAAAAAATTAAAGGCAGCAAAGTGAGTGATTGTCAAAAGAGCCACCAATTAGAATTAGAGTATAATTTCCTAACTAGCCCTAATCTCTCCCTATGCAGATTTTCAGACTTCCCTATCCTTTCACTGCAACAGTTTTAATACACTATCACTATGACTGTTCTGTGATTCCTCTTTATAGTGAGGGGGCTGACTGATTGAAAAAACCCAATTATGTTGCTTCTAAGCCTGCTTGCCATGGTTCAAAGTTCATGAAGTACATTAAGATTTAGAATAAAGGTTGCTTGGACAAATTCTGACATAAAATCCACAAAACCACAACTCTCAAACCTGCAGGATTTGCTCTGATTGCATGATAAGGTTGGATCCAAATATCATGCTTTGTCACAATGAAGAGACAATTGAGTACTGTCCATGATACTTTTTTATTTGCATTAACATACAATTTTCAGGACAAGCTTTTTGGGTATGTCCCCTTCTTCAAGGTCCTAGCAGTACTGATTCACAAAAGTTTTAGCATAATGTTTAAAAAAAACACAATCTCTAAGGGAAAGGAAAAAAAAGAAAAAGAAACACTCACAAACAAATGTACATGGCAATGGTAATAAACATAGCATTGCTAGTGAGATAAGACAGAGGGAGAGCTATAGACTGGGGGGGGGGGGGGGGGGTGACTGTCACAGAGGGGGTCGTAAAATTATAGGATAATTAGTAAGGACACCCATTTCTAAATTTAGGCCATTATTTTTTGTGTCAAAAAAGTATCACTCTTAGTTTAAAAGTTTTCCTTTCCTGGATGTTCAGAAATTCACTTTAAGAACTAAAACATTGGGCTCTTCTATAGTGTGTCAATGTTTTAGTTAATAGCTGTTTTAAGGCATCAATTGACTTGAGCTCATATTCCTCAGGGTTATACTTTCCTACAGCCCCTTACAGGGGGACAATAGTACCTTATAGGGAGATTAAACCAACTGAAAATATATACAGTGCGTAATAAATCTTGTTTGAGGTACATCGATGAATGGAATGACCCAAGTCAACAGGTTGCATTGCCAATACTTATTGAATAATGTTACGCTAGAAAAAATTGTATTGTAATTTGCATTAATATAACAAATTATGCTCTGTACTGTTTGAGAGTCCATTGGGTACACCAGCATTTATTTACTTTGTATTGGTGATTGTTTTGATTTTATTTTGGAGTTTCCAATTTTCGCAGAACCAGGGGGAGGTTAGAAGGGTCGATGGGAATAGGGTTCCTTTTTTGTACATTTTTTTAATGTATGTGATGAAAACTTAGAATAAAAGTTGTCTGATTTAAAAATCAAT
The DNA here is from genome assembly GCA_037952925.1 of Lithobates clamitans. Classification (NCBI taxonomy): domain Eukaryota; kingdom Metazoa; phylum Chordata; class Amphibia; order Anura; family Ranidae; genus Lithobates; species Lithobates clamitans. The sequence goes on along the minus strand of JBBGZY010001149.1, from coordinate 3,031,718 downwards.
TGTCTTGAGTGAAACTTTGATTTTTGTTGAAATTTCAGCAAATATTGTTATTTTGGTGAAAAGTATTGGCATGAAAAGGAAAACCAAGGTATGGTGATTTATGGTGGTCTGTAAGGGTAAACTGAGCTTCAAAGGGGTTACTGAAGCTTCATTCAACTATCATTGACCCATTCTGGTTCCAAAAAAGTCACCCATTTCATGTTTATTTCCACAGAAAAAAAAAGAAGTGAGAAAGTACTCACTTATTAATAGTAATTATGTTACTTATCAAAAGTTTCACTTAGGGGTCTGTAATCCTAATTGTGAATAGTTTCCATCTGTGCATGTTTGATAATAACAGTTACAGTAAGAATACATTTTTACCCAAAAATAATTAATCCTACATGTTTTAGGTGATCCTGGCAGAGAATGGCTCCTGTATAATGGGAGAAAAATTGTACATTCATCCTGCTCTTTCAACTGCAGAGAAATTAAACTTTATTTGAAATTACCTTCAAATAGCCTGCTGTATAACAAATACTCTGATCATTTCATTACTAATTATATGATGATTTGTAATAATCACTAAAAAATGAAAACAATTAATAATTTACGTAAACACATCTAAACTCTTCTGCAGTGCTGTGTATAATTATTTGTATAGAATGTATAATCCAGCAATCCAAAAGGAGACTATGAAAATCTTTTAATGTGTCATGTCGTCACTATTCCAGTCATCAATGCGACCTTTTTACAAGGTGCCTTGTTGCCTGCAGATAATAATAATTTGTAATATTAACTCAGTTATATTGTGCTGTCAGAATACAATAGGGTGTTTGTCATAGAATAAAGAAGCAGTTTTATTTCATGTGTAGGGAAAAAAAATGACTTTCCTAAGGTTAGGTACCTGGCTGTAGGGTTTGAATGTAAGTCATTGTCTGTTGAGCAATAATGGAGAAAATGTCAGCATATGCACTATATAATATATATATATATATATATATATATATATATATATATATATATATATATATATATATATATATATATATATATATATATATATATATATATATATATATATATATATATATATATATATATATATATATTTTTGTCTGTGTACCTGTGTAACACTTTCATACAAGGACATTGCATTAAATGGCTGTTTCTTCCAAAATATGTTTTATGATTTTGGAAACCTATAAACTTAAATATATCTTTCATATGGCGTTGCAATAGCTGTGATGCTGACCCAGAGTCTTCTGTATTTTTAAGTGACTGACCTCAAACATGTTTGTAGATCAGCATAGTCGAAACTCATTATACTGGTTCTGGGCTAGTAACCCAAATTGAAACCAAAGTATGATCGCACGTTACCTGGCCTTTTCAGAATGAGTGGTCGACGTTAGGAGCCTCCATGTGTCAAGTTGAAACTCGTTGTATCTAATCAGTATAACCAGGGCTTTTTTCTCAGAGAATGGGTGCAGGAACTCCTCCCTTCTGAGTCAGCCCTTGACTCCACCCCCTACCCACCTCTGAGCACAGTTCCTTGGTTCTACACCCCCTTACCCACCTCCCAGAACCACCCCTTTTAGAGAATACAGAGCCAAGTATCATTTTGTGGTGCTAAGTATTTTGCATGGAATTCGTTAATGATAACAAGAAAGGCAGTAAAATAGATCTAGCAACAATAGATACACCCCAGCAACAATGGATCCCCAACAGCCAGCATCAGTAGACCAACAATTGACTCCCTGCAACATAAGACCTACCCCCAGGAAAAATAGATCCCCCACCAGCAACAATAGACTTCCCCAGAAACAGTAGACCCCCCTGCAAAATTAGATCCCCTCCAGCAACAATAGATTCCCCAGCAGCCAGCATCAATATACCCCTCCCTCCCAGCAACGATTGGCCCCCCAGCAACATAAGACTCACCCCCAGTAACAATAGATTCCCAATGAACAACAGAAGATCTCCCCAGCAATAATAGACCCCCTTCCTCCGCAAAAATAAATCCCAGCATCAATAGACACTCCAGCACCCCTTGCCAATCAGTTCTGGAGGTGGCAGAACTGCGTTCCCCCATGTTCCTGCTGAAAAAAAAGCCCTGAGTATAACTGTAACTAGTCAGTGACTCGGGATATACTATAGGGAAGACAATAAAGCATTTACACTATTTTCTAGTGGTAATATCCTTTAAAATGAACTACCTGTGTATAATTCAGGCAGTCATTTGTGCCAGTTTCAGTAGCATTACCAACTCTTGCACCAAACATGGGTAGTTCCAACTATTGCCACTTTATCTTAAAAACCTACTGCTATGGCAGCAATAGTTTATTAAAGAATTATTGCCAGTTCACAAATTGAGAAATTAAGACCAGCTTTGTGCTGGTGTACAGAAGTATGCCAGTGCTTACAGTGAGTCATGTCTGTGCTGGGAAGCTGTTAAGAAACTTCACATATACATTGTACATTCACATAAGGCCCTGCCTTCAAGGAGCTTTCAATCTATGGCACAGGAAGAACATGCAAACTCCAGGCAGGCAGTGTCGTGGTTGGAATTAGAACCAACATCCCTTTTGCTGCTGCTCCCACCATATAAGATTCTTTTTCAGGACATTATCTTGCACTATAGTACAGTATATTGATTTATGTTGCTCTCTCATTGTCACTGCAGCTGCCAAGGGTATTAGGGTCTTAGAAGGTCAACATTCACAGTTAAAGTTTTAAAGTTACAAAGGCTGAAGGTTTTTACCTTCATGCATTCTATGCATGAAGGTAAAAAACCTTCTGTGTGTTGCTTTCCCCACAGCCCCTAATACCTGGGCCCCCTCTTGATCCAATGATGTGCTCAGGATCCTCAGCTGTCCCGAGTCTCTCTCACCTCATTGGCTGAGACACAGCAGCAGGAGCCATTGGCTCCCACTGCTGTGAATCATAGCCAGTGGGCCAATGAGGAGAGAGGCCTTATGGACACATAGAGTGGGGCTCAAGAGCGAGCATGCACCAATGCCCCATAGCAAGTGGTTAGCTAGTGGAGGCATTGGTCAAGGGGGGAGGAGCAAGGAGCGCTGACAGAGGACCGAGAAGAAGAGGATCAGGGTTGATCTGTGCAAAACCATTGCACAGAGCAGGTAAGTATGAAGTGTTTGTTATTAAAAAAAAATTAAGTATCACTTTGATTTTAATTTTAGATTGGAGAGCTGTCTCTAATATGGCATCCTAAGTTATGATTCATTTGGTATCTGCAGTTGTGATGGTAATGTCCTCAGGGCACTGTTGTGCAACTGAGGGCCTAGTGTGCAGATACTATTTGGGTTGTTTTCTATACGACCTTCAAAGACCTTGATCCCAGTTCCAGTTTTCTTTATGTTTGTATTTAATGCTTATATTTATAGTTTACATTGTTTTTACTTGTTTTATATTTAATAAAATGTTGTTATGGCCACACAACTCAGCTCTAGTTTGGTGTCAGTTATTTGAGAGTTATTTAAGAGTCAAAGGTAGGTGGATTTTGGTACAGTTAGCTGATCCTCTGCCATACACAACATCTTTGCAATGCTGCTTTTGTACCTCCTGGTCAGATACACATACATATACATACATATACTGTATATAAGGAAGGGATGTGTATAGACATGTGACCCCTGATCAGATGTTGCTGATACATTGAGCGAGACTTCTGGGACACGTTACTTTCAGTGTTTGGAGTGCAGATGGAATGCAAACCAAAGTTTTTGGTTTCTTTTTCAATGTCTGAGCAATTTTACTCCTATTACTCATTACATGTAATATACTACATGAGAGGAATGTAAGAAAGATAGGGGGCGCTAGATACCATAATATTCAAGTGCTCCAAAAAAAATATATATCTCCTGCATTACCAAAAAAATGGAAATGTAAGAAAGCTAGGGGGCGCTAGATACCATACTATTCAAGTGCTCTAAATAAATATATCTCCTGTGTTACCAAAAAAAATGAAAATCATAATATTGACAAATCATAGTTAGGTTACACATTGAAGTGCCCACAATAGTGAAAACATATATAGTGATTGATTGTCCACATAAAAAAGTGATTGAAGTAGTTGAAGTGATATCTTTCAATATTATCCCAATCTTGTTGCTGTAAACAAAAGGTTTTCCATCACCAAAGAAACAAAAGAAAAGGAAAACACCTCGAAGTAGTAGATATCTGCTTACCAGATACCAATGACTCCTTTAGTTAAAAAGAGAGTCACTAGCGCTTGTGCAGGGTTGTGCCTGCTCACATGGATGGCCGGGCTGTGGTTGGTATTATAGGCATGGATCATTCCCGTCAGGCTCATTCAAGATAGGATAAAGATACATAGGAAACAAAAACAGTCTCCATAGCGTAAAACCATTTATTAAAAAAGTAAACAAATTAAAAAGCCAAATGGCCGCTTACATTGGTGGGTGCCTACCCGGCACTGGGGCTGCTTGCATCTCAGGGTGAATTCGCAGTCAGAAAAGCCTTTCATGTCTCCTCCACGCTGGCGTGCGTTCCAGCTTACACAGGGGGGCAGCCAAAGGATCCGGATGTTGTTGGATGATAGGACATGTGACCACGTACCGCTCCGACGTACGTTTCGTAGTTTCGTTGGTACGCTTCCCTGAAGACGTTCACTACGAAACATACGTCGGAGCGGTACGTGGTCACATGTCCTATCATCCAACAACATCCGGATCCTTTGGCTGCCCCCCTGTGTAAGCTGGAACGCACGCCAGCGTGGAGGAGACATGAAAGGCTTTTTCTGACTGCGAAGTCACCCTGACATACAAGCAGCCCCAGTGCCGGGTAGGCACCCACCAATGTAAGCGGCCATTTGGCTTTTTAATTTGTTTACTTTTTTAATAAATGGTTTTACGCTATGGAGACTGTTTTTGTTTCCTATGTATCTTTATCCTATCTTGAATGAGCCTGACGGGAATGATCCATGCCTATAATACCAACCACAGCCCGGCCATCCATGTGAGCAGGCACAACCCTGCACAAGCGCTAGTGACTCTCTTTTTAACTAAAGGAGTCATTGGTATCTGGTAAGCAGATATCTACTACTTCAAGGTGTTTTCCTTTTCTTTTGTTTCTTTGGTGATGGAAAACCTTTTGTTTACAGCAACAAGATTGGGATAATATTGAAAGATATCACTTCAACTACTTCAATCACTTTTTTATGTGGACAATCAATCACTATATATGTTTTCACTAATGTGGGCACTTCAATGTGTAATCTAACTATGATTTGTCAATATTATGATTTTCATTTTTTTTTGGTAACACAGGAGATATATTTATTTAGAGCACTTGAATAGTATGGTATCTAGCGCCCCCTAGCTTTCTTACATTTCCATTTTTTTGGTAATGCAGGAGATATATTTTTTTTTTTGGAGCACTTGAATATTATGGTATCTAGCGCCCCCTATCTTTCTTATATTCCTTTTTTTGATTATCTATTTTTTTGATTATTCAAAAATTGGGGAGCAGCTTACACTGATTGTTTATATATTTCCACAATTTTTTTATTGTTGGGAATGTTTTCTTACTAGATGTACCACCAGTATATGTAATTCATATATATTATCTGCTATCGACACCACTGGCGCGAAGGTTTCTATTATTTTCTACATGAGAGGCTCCTCTGCTCTTCATGTGATTGAGTTATATGCAGAGTATCTTAAAGGTACAGGAGCACCAATAACGTGCATCCTGGTGTCCATTTATCCATGTGCACAAGATCCTATGTCAGATGGAATAAAGAGCTGGAATCCATAACTTGGTGTGAGAACCTGCTGGTTGGGGACATGTGAGGCGTTCTATGATTTACTGTAATAGGGGTCATGAATTTCTGGTGAGTCAGCTGCACATTTGGTGGAAAGGAGGAGCACAATTCCTTTGTGGTGTCATATTTTCACTTTTGGATTTCACACCTCTGGATTTATCTGCAGTGAGTACCTCATTTGAACCATTTCTCATGGTTATTTTATATTTACATAAATGTTTTGTTGATAACATCTCTGTGGGGTTGTGGAAGTGTGGTTAACAATTCATCTGATGTAAATATCTATTTGTAAAACAAATATTGCATACATAAAATAACAGTTTAAAAATGTTGAAACTAAAAAAGAAACAAAATTGACCAAAACAATTTATAGTTGTTTTAACTTCCTGTATTTTCAAAGCTTTTTTGAGTACATCACAGTTTTTAAAACAATTATTGAATGATACAAATAGCAAACTGTTGCAAAACATCCCCTAATCCTTGACCCTAAAATGATCTTTACCTAAACTAGTCTCTAACACTAAAAAATGATTTGTAGCAGAATATTTACATTATCCTGAGCCAGTAGTAGTCGAGTCAAAATACAGCAATCCTCTTCTGAAATAGTTCCCTTCACTTCATTCCATTCTGAAAAAAAGCATTGCAGTATACAATTTGTGATGCTTTACTGCTTGTAACATGTACCCACATTGTCCAGAATCACACATTCTTCATTTGTACCAAAATAAACATGTTGGAGATTTGTTGCTTGAGTGTTTTCTATACTTCCTAATCTACCTACTGGTCCAGCTCAGAAAAGACTGAAGTAATCATCAAGAAAACCAGGCAACTAATGATTTCAGAAGATATTGGACAGCAACCTATCTATCTCTCTTAATACAGTTTTCATGTAACTTTACCAGTCCCATAACCTGGTACTGCAACCCATGGAGCCTTAGTGAAAGAGAGCTTTGGCAGTTCAAAATTTGGCATGATTATAAGGTTGACCCTTATTTTGGAAGCAGTTTTAGATAGAAATTGGATATATTGTCTAAGAGGGTGGGAATCAGGAGGTCGGTCTTAAGTGTGGAAGTTGTAGAATCTACTGACTTTGAACACCCTGAAGTCTACTGTTACAATGCAGCCTTCCATTTAAATTTATGTCATAGATTTATTTGCAGTTTTTAGCTTGCCAGCAATTATTATTATTATAATAATACAGGATTTATATAGCGCTAAAAGTTTGCGCAGCACTTTACAAAATGAGAGGAGACAGTACAGTTACAATCAAGTGAAGGGAAACTGCTGCGCCAATTCAAATATAGAAAGCAGCCAATACTAACAATCAGACTAATTGTATATCATAATGAGAAACAAAAAGTGTAGCGCTATAATTTAAACAAAAATGAAAGTGGAGACAGAGGGGTTTGTAGGTGAGCAGACCACCTCTACACCTGTGCACTAAATTATAAACGTGAGTGTTACCACAATTGGTATATGGGTGAGTATCTGTGAATGGTGTAAATATGTCTCCTTAGAGACCCTCCAAAAGATCCCTTCTGAAAAAATTGAAACCAATCAACAATAGATTATCTGGCACATCAAAATAGGTACAATGTGATCAACAAATGACTAAAATGGATATATGGACTAAAACAGTCTCTGAAAGTTAGCAGTTCTTTGGAAATGGAAGGTGTTCAAAAATTCGTATGCATATCTTGCACCACCACGTATATGTCAAAAATAGGGATGAGCCGAACACCCCCCGGTTCGGTTCGCACCAGAACCTGCGAACGGACCGAAAGTTCGCACGAACGTTAGAACCCCATTGACGTCTATGGGACTCGAACGTTCGAAATCAAAAGTGCTCATTTTAAAGGCTAATTTGCATGGTATTGTCCTAAAAAGGGTTTGGGGACCCGGGTCCTACCCCAGGGGACATGTATCAATGCAAAAAAAACTGTTAAAAACGTCCGTTTTTTCGGGAGCAGTGATTTTAATGATGCTTAAAGTAAAAAAAAAAAAGTGAAATATTCCTTCAAATATCGTACCTGGGGGGTGTCTATAGTATGCCTGTAAAGTGACGCGTGTTTCCCGTGTTTAGAACAGTCCCTGCACCAAATGTCATTTTTAAAGGAAAAAATCTCATTTAAAACTGCTTGCAGGTTTAATGTAATGTCGGGTCATGGCAATATGGATGAAAATCAGTGAGACAAACGGCATGGGTACCCCCCAGTCCATTACCAGCCCCTTTGGGTCTTGTATGGATATTAAGGGGAACCCCGCACCCAAATTAAAATAAGGAAAGGTGTGGGGCCCCCAGGCCCTATATACTCTGAACAGCAGTATACAGGCGGTGCAAACAAGACAGGGACTGTAGGTTTGTTGTTAAGTAGAATCTGTTTGTCATTTTGAACGGGTACATTTTTAACGTGTTTAGCTCCAGCCAAAAAATCTTTTTTAAGCTTTTTGGAAAACATAGGGAAGGGTTATCACCCCTGTGACATTTGTTTTGCTGTCTTTCCTCCTCTTCAGAAGATTTCACCTCACTTTTTGTCCCAATGAAAAATGTTTTTTGAAAATTTGGGTTTTTTTGTGGAACAAGGATTGGAAAGCATCAGTGGAAAGGAGAATTTTTTTTTCCATATTAACTCTTACAGGAGAGAATTTCCCTTCCTAGGGGTAGATTTCATCTCACTTCCTGTTGTCTCCTTCCGTTTGCAAGTAGGAGTCGTTTGTAAGTTAGATGTTTGAAAGTAGGGTCCTGCCCTATATACTCAGCAGAAATTTGGGCCTTAGGTGTTGCTGTGGCCACAACACTGTAAGCTCTCACAGGGCCCTGCTGTGAAATATTAGATCAAGAATTGTAATTACATGCCCCTGTTGAACAGGAGCTGAAAAATTAGGCCTTAGGCACTGGTGCTGGTGCCACAACACTGCAACCCCTTACAGACACTCTAGTTGGAACGCAGGAACGAGCCCTGCTGCAAAGTATTGCATCAAAAATTGTAATTACACGCCCCTGTTAGCCAGGGGCAGAAAAATTGGGCCTTAGGCACTGGTGCTGGTGCCACAACACTGCAACCCCTCACAGACACTCTAGTTGGAACGCAGGAACGAGCCTTGCTGCAAAGTATTGCATCAAAAATTGTAATTACACGCCCCTGTTAAACAAGGGCTGAAAAATTGGGCCTTAGGCACTGGTGCTGGTGCCACAACACTGCAACCCCTCACAGACACTCTAGTTGGAATGCAGGAACGAGCCCTGCTGCAAAGTATTGCATCAAAAATTGTAATTACACGCCCCTGTTAGACAGGAGCAGAAAAATTGGGCCTTGGGCACTGGTGCTGGTGCCACAACACTGCAACCCCTCACAGACACTCTAGTTGGAATGCAGGAACGAGCCCTGCTGCAAAGTATTGCATCAAAAATTGTAATTACACGCCCCTGTTAGACAGGAGCAGAAAAATTGGGCCTTGGGCACTGGTGCTGGTGCCACAACACTGCAACCCCTCACAGACACTCTAGTTGGAATGAAGGAACGAGCCCTGCTGCAAATTATTGCATCAAAAATTGTAATTACACGCCCCTGTTAGACAGGAGCAGAATAATTGGGCCTTGGGCACTGGTGCTGGTGCCACAACACTGCAACCCCTCACAGACACTCTAGTTGGAATGCAGGAATGAGCCCTGCTGCAAAGTATTACATCAAAAATTGTAATTACACGCCCCTGGTGCTGGTGGTGGCGCCCAGAACCAAAAATGTTCTTACAAGCTATCAGCGTGATGATTGAGGAGGAAGAGGATAATTAAAAAGGGATAGTCACTCAGCATCAGCATAGGTAGTCTTTGAAGGGATCTGAGATTTCAAAAAAAATTATTTGGTTACATCAGCATCAGGTGCTTGGTAGCTGGTGGTGATCCAAGACTGATTCATTTTTATGAAGGTCAGTCGATGGACCGAGTCGGTGGACAGACGCACCCTGTGATCGGTTACCACGCCTCCAGCAGCACTGAATGTGCGTTCCGAAAGAACGATGGATGCAGGACAGGCCAGTAGCTCAATTGCATACTGTGCAAGCTCTGGCCAGTGATCCATCCTCAAGACCCAGTAACCCAGAGGATTTTCGGTGAGAAAGGTGTCCAAGTCTGATCTTGCCCCTAGGTATTCCTGCACCATGTAAAACAGACGCTGGCAATGGTTGCTGGAACCGATCATGCCTTGGGGCTGCGGACTAAAAAATTGTCTGAACGCATCGGTCAGACGGCCACCTTCTCCACCGCTCCTTCTTTGACTGACCGAAGCCTCAGCAACACGTTGTCCAGAAACAGGAGTTTGTAACCTCCCAGTCTCTGGGAACGCATTGCACAGACCTTTCTGCAAGGCCTCCCGAAGATGTTTCGTCCTCTGCTCCCTCTGCGATGGCAAGATAAGGTCCGCAACCTTACCCTTGTAACGTGGATCAAGGAGGGTTGCCAGCCAGTATTGGTCCTTCTCCTTGATACCTCGAATACGAGGATCCTTCCGCAGGCTTTGCAGGATCAGGGAGGCCATGCAGCGTAGGTTTGCTGAGGCATTCGGTCCGGAGTCCTCTGGGTCACTAAGGACGACATGGTCCGCAGCCACCTCCTCCCAGCCACGTACAAGTCCATGTGTTTCTTGGGACTGATCCCTTAAAGACTGCTGCTGATGCTGAGTGCCAGACTCCACCTCCATACTGACACAATCTTCCTCCTCCTCCTCCTCCTCCTCCTCTTCCTGTGTGATCGGCGGGCACGCAGGAACACTGTCTGGATAAAGGGGGCCTTGAGAGCTAAGGAAGTCCTCCTCTTCCTGCCTCTGTTCTGCCTCAAGTGCCCTGTCCATTATTCCACGCAGCGTGTGCTCCAACAGGTGGACAAGAGGGACAGTGTCACTGATGCATGCACTGTCACTGCTCACCATCCTCGTGGCCTCCTCAAATGGTGACAGGACAGTGCATGCATCCCTGATCATGGCCCACTGGCGTGGGGAAAAAAAAACAAGCTCCCCTGACCCTGTCCTGGTGCCATAGTCGCACAGGTACTCATTGATGTACCTTTGCTGCGTGTGCAGCCGCTGCAGCATGGCCAACGTTGAGTTCCACCTGGTGGGCATGTCACAGATTAGGCGGTTCTTGGGCAGGTTAAACTCCTTTTGGAGGTCCGTCAGCCGAGCACTGGCATTATATGACTGGCGGAAATGCACACAGACTTTCCTGGCCTGCCTCAGGACATCCTGTAAGCCCGGGTACCTGCCCAAGAACCGCTGCACCACCAAGTTAAGGACGTGAGCCAAACAGGGCACATGGGTCATTTGTCCCTGTCGGAGGGCAGAGAGGAGGTTGGTGCCATGGTCGCAAACCACCATTCCTGCCTTAAGTTGGCGTGGCGTCAACCACCTCTGAACCTGCCCCTGCAGAGCTGACAGAACCTCTGCCAAAGTGTGGCTCCTGTCCCCCAAGCACACCAGCTCAAGCACCGCATGGCATCTTTTGGCCTGCGTACTTGCGTAGCCCCTTGAACGACTACGGAGCACCGCTGGTTCCAAGGAAGAGGCCATGGAGGAAGAAGAAGAGGAGGGGGTGGAGGAGAGAGGTGTGTCATAATCATTAGTATTTTGGAGGCGTGGTGGCGGAACAACCTCCAACACTACTACACCTTGTCCTGCATCCTTCCCAGCTGCCAGCAGAGTCACCCAATGCGCCGTGAAACTTAGGTAACGTCCCTGTCCATGCCTGCTGGACCATGAGTCAGCGGTAATATGCACCTTACCGCTGACCGCCCTGTCCAGCGAGGCATGGACATTGCCTTCCACATGCCGGTAGAGAGCCGGAATCGCCTACCGTGAGAAAAAGTGGCGTTTGGGTACCTGCCACTGAGGAACCGCACATTCCACAAACTCACGGAAGGGGGCAGAGTCTACCAACTGAAAAGGCAGCAGTTGAAGTGCTAGCAATTTTGCCAAGCTAGCATTCAACCGCTGGGCATGTGGATGGCTGGGAGCAAACTTTTTTCGGCGGTGCAGCAGCTGGGGCAGGGAAATTTGCCTGGTACAATCTGACGTCGGTGTACCAAAAGCAGATTGCCCACAAGTACTTGGCTGTGACACACCTAATTCTACACCTTCATTCCTCTCAGTGCAGGTCTCAGAGAGGACTGAAGGTCTAGTGGGGTTGGAAATCTCAGCTGATGAGGAGCAAGGAGAGGTCCTCTTTGTTCTTTGGTGTGGGTCTTTTAGATGCGCTTGCCAACGAACTGCATGGCAGGTCAACATATGTCTGGTCAAGCATGTGGTACCCAAGCGGGAGATGTTTTGGCCACGTGAGATACGCTTGAGACATATGTTGCAAATAGCAGCAGTGCGATCTGATGCACTCGTCTCAAAAAAGGCCCACACCAAAGAACTTTTTGAATAACGCGCAGAGACTGCAGCGCCCTGCACATGTGATGCAGTCAATGTGCTGCCCTTAGGCTGGCCCCTGGAGGGCATCCTGCCTCATTGGTGATGTGCCGCCTCCTCCTCCTCCTCCTCTCTCCTATCAGGCACCCACGTTGAGTCAGTGACCTCATCATCCCCTCCCTCCTCATCCCTGGAGCAAACCTGGCAGTATGCTGCAGCAGGGGGAGCATGACTGCCAAATTGCTGTCCTTCTTGGGCACCCCCTCTGTCCGTGCTCATGTTACTGCCTTCATCGAGCTCAGTATCATCATCAGAGCCTTCCAAACGCTGGGCATCCTCCTGGAGCATGTACCCAACACTGTGGTCAAACAGTTCGAGGGACTCCTCAGGAGGACATGGTGGAGCTAGGGAAGGAGTCACTGATGACATTGAGCCAAGGGAAGAGGCCGCTGCTTTGCCAGACAAAGCACCCTGGGCATGGGTGAGAGAGGATGAGGAGGATGAGGACGGCTTGGTCATCCACTCAACCAAGTCTTCCGCATGTTGCGGCTCAACACAGCCAGCTGCCGAAAAAAAGGCCAAGCGTGTCCCATGGCCACGTGCTGATGAGGATGCACCGTCTCCATGACCAGCACTAGACACAGAGCCTGCTTGCCCTCTCTTATTGGCTTGTGACTGTCTGCCTCTCCTTCTTGGCCTTCCAGACATACTAATGGCCTGTAGCTGCACTAAGCTGGGATATATATATATATATATATATATATATATATATATATATATATATATATATATATATATATATATATATATACTGCAGCTAGCAAAATCAACTGCCTGCCTGTAGTATGAGAACACCACCAACCTTCTACAGGTAGCTTTAGCTGAACACTGTGAGGTGGACGCACCCCACTAATTTGTAGGTTTAGCTGAACACTGTGAGCAGGACGCACTGCACTAACTGTAAATAGTCTAGCTGCCTGACCGTGGTACTAATAGGATCAAAAGAACACCAGTAATTTTCTTCAGGTAGCTTTATATACTGTAACAAGACAAGCCTGCCTGTCAGTAGGAAGATAACAGGAACGGATCTAGCTGAACACTGTGAGCAGGACGCACTGCACTAAATGTAAATAGTCTAGCTGCCTGACCGTGGTACTAATAGGATCAAAAGAACACCAGTAATTTTCTTCAGGTAGCTTTATATACTGTAACAAGACAAGCCTGCCTGTCAGTAGGAAGATAACAGGAACAAATCTAGCTGAACACTGTGAGCAGGACGCACTGTACTAAATGTAAATAGTCTAGCTGCCTGACCGTGGTACTAATAGGATCAAAAGAACACCAGTAATTTTTATTCAGGTAGCTTTATATACTGTAACAAGACAAGCCTGCCTGTCAGTAGGAAGATAACAGGAACGGATCTAGCTGAACACTGTGAGCAGGACGCACTGTACTAAATGTAAATAGTCTAGCTGCCTGACCATGGTACTAATAGGATCAAAAGAACACCAGTAATTTTCTTTAGGTAGCTGTAAATACTTTAACAAGACAAGCCTGCCTGTCAGTAGGAAGATAACAGGAACGGATCTAGCTGAACACTGTGAGCAGGACGCACTGCACTAAATGTAAATAGTCTAGCTGCCTGACCGTGGTACTAATAGGATCAAAAGAACACCAGTAATTTTCTTCAGGTAGCTTTATATACTGTAACAAGACAAGCCTGCCTGTCAGTAGGAAGATAACAGGAACGGATCTAGCTGAACACTGTGAGCAGGACGCACTGCACTAACTGTAAATAATTTAGCTGCCTGACCGTGGTACTAATAGGATCAAAAGAACACCAGTAATTTTCTTTAGGTAGCTGTAAATACTGTAACAAGACAAGCCTGCCTGTCAGTAGGAAGATAACAGGAATGGATCTAGCTGAACACTGTGAGCAGGACGCACTGCACTAAATGTAAATAGTCTAGAAGATAACAGGAATGGATCTAGCTAAACTGAATACAGTGTATATATATATATATGCAACACCTGGGATGCATATATACACAATACACTGTAAGTGCAGCTAACTGACTGACTGTCCTGTCTAATCTAGCTAACTCAAATGAAATGACACTGTCTCTCTCTCTCTCTCTCTCGATGCCGCAGTGAATTATGGGCCGTGACGTGCCACACGAATTTGGTGCGAACGGCCCATATCGTTCGCAATTCGTCGAACGACCGAACAGCCGATGTTCGGGTCGAACATGGGTTCGGCTCGAACACGAAGCTCATCCCTAGTCAAAAACAGGGTATATCTTCATATAGATCCAAACTTTCAACTAGCAGGGAGGAAAATGAAATGCCCTTACTGGAAAAGATGGACTCACTGTCCGTTGGCGGTGAGTCATACAGGCTTTTACCGACTAAGCGGTAAGGTTAACTGTGTTTTCAACCATGGGAGGGTGCAGGGAAGGACTTCACGATCTCAACACTCCTCAGGAGTAGGGATGAGCCGAACACCCCCCGGTTCGGTTCGCACCAGAACCCGCGAACGGACCGAAAGTTCGCACGAACGTTAGAACCCCATTGACGTCTATGGGACTCGAACGTTCGAAATCAAAAGTGCTCATTTTAAAGGCTAATTTGCATGGTATTGTCCTAAAAAGGGTTTGGGGACCCGGGTCCTACCCCAGGAGACATGTATCAATGCAAAAAAAACTTTTAAAAACGGCCGTTTTTTCAGGAGCAGTGATTTTAATGATGCTTAAAGTAAAAAAAAAAAGTGAAATATTCCTTTAAATATCGTACCTGGGGGGTGTCTATAGGATGCCTGTAAAGTGACGCGTGTTTCCCATGTTTAGAACAGTCCCTGCACCAAATGTCATTTTTAAAGGAAAAAATCTCATTTAAAACTGCTTGCGGGTTTAATGTCATGTCGGGTCATGGCAATATGGATGAAAATCAGTGAGACAAACGGCATGGGTACCCCCCAGTCCATTACCAGGCCCTTTGGGTCTTGTATGGATATTAAGGGGAACCCCGCACCCAAATTAAAATAAGGAAAGGTGTGGGGCCACCAGGCCCTATATACTCTGAACAGCAGTATACAGGCAGTGCAAACAAGACAGGGACTGTAGGTTTGTTGTTAAGTAGAATCTCTTTGTAATTTTGAACATTTTTTTTGTGTTTAGCTCCAGCCAAAAAATCTTTTCTAAGCTTTTTGGAAAACATAGGGAGGAGGGTTATCACCCCTGTGACATTTGTTTTGCTGTCTTTCCTCCTCTTCAGAAGATTTCACCTCACTTTTTTGTCCCAATGAAAAATGTTTTTTGAAAATTTGGGTTTTTTGTGGAACAAGGATTGGAAAGCATCAGTGGAAAGGAGAAATTGTTTTCCCATATTAACTCTTACAGGAGAGAATTTCCCTTCCTAGGGGTAGATTTCATACCACTTCCTGTTGTCTCCTTCCGTTTGCAAGTAGGAGTCGTTTGTAAGTTAGATGTTTGAAAGTAGGGTCCTGCCCTATATACTCAGCAGAAATTTGGGCCTTAGGTGTTGCTGTGGCCACAACACTGTAAGCCCTCACAGGGCCCTGCTGTGAAATATTAGATCAAGAATTGTAATTACATGCCCCTGTTGAACAGGAGCTGAAAAATTAGGCCTTAGGCACTGGTGCTGGTGCCACAACACTGCAACCCCTCACAGACACTCTAGTTGGAACGCAGGAACGAGCCCTGCTGCAAAGTATTGCTTCAAAAATTGTAATTACACGCCCCTGTTAGACAGGGGCAGAAAAATTGGGCCTTAGGCACTGGTGCTGGTGCCACAACACTGCAACCCCTCACAGACACTCTAGTTGGAACGCAGGAACGAGCCCTGCTGCAAAGTATTGCATCAAAAATTGTAATTACACGCCCCTGTTAGACAGGGGCAGAAAAATTGGGCCTTAGGCACTGGTGCTGGTGCCACAACACTGCAACCCCTCACAGACACTCTAGTTGGAATGCAGGAACGAGCCATGCTGCAAAGTATTACATCAAAAATTGTAATTACACGCCCCTGTTAAACAGGGGCTGAAAAATTGTGCCTTAGGCACTGGTGGTGGCGCCCAGAACCAAAAATGTTCTTACAAGCTATCAGCGTGATGATTGAGGAGGAAGAGGATAATTTCTCAGGGATAGTCACTCAGCATCAGCATAGGCAGTCTTTGAAGGGATCTGAGATTTCAAAAAAAATTATTCGGTTACATCAGCATCAGGTGCTTGGTAGCTGGTGGTGATCCAAGACTGATTCATTTTTATGAAGGTCAGCCGATCGACCGAGTCGGTGGACAGACGCACCCTGTGATCGGTTACCATGCCTCCAGCAGCACTGAATGTGCGTTCCGAAAGAACGCTGGATGCAGGACAGGCCAGTAGCTCAATTGCATACTGTGCAAGCTCTGGCCAGTGATCCATCCTCAAGACCCAGTAACCCAGAGGATTTTCGGTGGGAAAGGTGTCCAAGTCTGATCTTGCCCCTAGGTATTCCTGCACCATGTAAAACAGACGCTGGCGATGGTTGCTGGAACCGATCATACCTTGGGGCTGCGGACCAAAAAATTGTCTGAACGCATCGGTCAGACGGCCACCTTCTCCACTGCTCCTTCTTTGACTGACCGAAGCCTCAGCAACACGTTGTCCAGAAACAGGAGTTTGTAACCTCCCAGTCTCTGGGAACGCATTGCACAGACCTTTCTGCAAGGCCACCCGAAGATGTTTCATCCTCTGCTCCCTCTGCGATGGCAAGATAAGGTCCGCAACCTTACCCTTGTAACGTGGATCAAGGAGGGTTGCCAGCCAGTATTGGTCCTTCTCCTTGATACCACGAATACGAGGATCCTTACGCAGGCTTTGCAGGATCAGGGAGGCCATGCAGCGTAGGTTTGCTGAGGCATTCGGTCCGGAGTCCTCTGGGTCACTAAGGACAACAACGTCCGCAGCCACCTCCTCCCAGCCACGTACAAGTCCATGTGTTCCTTGGGACTGATCCCTTAAAGACTGCTGCTGATGCTGAGTGCCATGCTCCACCTCCATACTGACACAATCTTCCTCCTCCTCCTCCTCCTCCTCGTCCTCTTCCTGTGTGATCGGCGGGCACGCAGGAACACTGTCTGGATAAAGAGGGCCTTGAGAGCTAAGGAAATCCTCCTCTTCCTGCCTCTGTTCTGCCTCAAGTGCCCTGTCCATTATTCCATGCAGCGTGTGCTCCAACAGGTGGACAAGGGGGACAGTGTCACTGATGCATGCACTGTCAGTGCTCACCATCCTCGTGGCCTCCTCGAAGGGTGACAGGACAGTGCATGCATCCCTGATCATGGCCCACTGGCGTGGGGAAAAAAAAACAAGCTCCCCTGACCCTGTCCTGGTGCCATAGTCGCACAGGTACTCATTGATGGCCCTCTGCTGCATGTGCAGCCGCTGCAGCATGGCCAACGTTGAGTTCCACCTGGTGGGCATGTCACAGATTAGGCGGTTCTTGGGCAGGTTAAACTCCTTTTGGAGGTCCGTCAGCCGAGCACTGGCATTATATGACCGGCGGAAATGCACACAGACTTTCCTGGCCTGCCTCAGGACATCCTGTAAGCCCGGGTACCTGCCCAAGAACCGCTGCACCACCAAGTTAAGGACGTGAGCCAAACAGGGCACATGGGTCATTTGTCCCTGTCGGAGGGCAGAGAAGAGGTTGGTGCCATTGTCGCAAACCACCATTCCTGCCTTAAGTTGGCGTGGCGTCAACCACCTCTGAACCTGCCCCTGCAGAGCTGACAGAACCTCTGCCCCAGTGTGGCTCCTGTCCCCCAAGCACACCAGCTCAAGCACCGCATGGCATCTTTTGGCCTGCGTACTTGCGTATCCCCTTGAACGCCTACGGAGCACCGCTGGTTCCGAGGAAGAGGCCATGGAGGAAGAAGATGAGGAGGGGGTGGAGGAGAGAGGTGTGTCACAATCAGCATTTTGGAGGCGTGGTGGCGGAACAACCTCCAACACTACTGCACCTTGTCCTGCATCCTTCCCAGCTGCCAGCAGAGTCACCCAATGCGCCGTGAAACTTAGGTAACGTCCCTGTCCATGCCTGCTGGACCATGAGTCAGCAGTAATATGCACCTTACCGCTGACCGCCCTGTCCAGCGAGGCATGGACATTGCCTTCCACATGCCGGTAGAGAGCCGGAATCGCCTTCCGTGAGAAAAAGTGGCGTTTGGGTACCTGCCACTGAGGAACCGCACATTCCACAAACTCACGGAAGGGGGCAGAGTCTACCAACTGAAAAGGCAGCTGTTGAAGTGCTAGCAATTTTGCCAAGCTAGCATTCAACCGCTGGGCATGTGGATGGCTGGGAGCAAACTTCTTTTGGCGGTGCAGCAGCTGGGGCAGGGAAATTTGCCTGGTACAATCTGACGTCGGTGTACCAAAAGCAGATTGCCCACAAGTACTTGGCTGTGACACACCTAATTCTACACCTTCATTCCTCTCACTGCAGGTCTCAGAGAGGACTGAAGGTCTAGTGGGGTTGGAAATCTCAGCTGATGAGGAGCAAGGAGAGATCCTCTTTGTTCTTTGGTGTGGGTCTTTTAGATACGCTTGCCAACGAACTGCATGGCAGGTCAACATATGTCTGGTCAAGCATGTGGTACCCAAGCGGGAGATGTTTTGGCCACGCGAGATACGCTTGAGACATATGTTGCAAATAGCAGCGGTGCGATCTGATGCACTCCTCTCAAAAAAGGCCCACACCAAAGAACTTTTTGAATAACGCGCAGAGACTGCAGCGCCCTGCACATGTGGAGCTTTGGGGTGTGATGCAGTCAATGTGCTGCCCTTAGGCTGGCCCCTGGAGGGCATCCTGCCTCGTTGGTGATGTGCCGCCGCCTCCTCCTCCTCCTCCCCCTCTCTCCTATCAGGCACCCACGTTGAGTCAGTGACCTCATCATACCCTCCCTCCTCATCACTGGAGCAAACCTGGCAGTATGCTGCAGCAGGGGGAGCATGACTGCCAGATTGCTGTCCTTCTTGGGCACCCCCTCTGTCCATGCTCATGTTACTGCCTTCATCGAGCTCAGTATCATCATCAGAGCCTTCCAAACGCTGGGCATCCTCCTGGAGCATGTACCCAACACTGTGGTCAAACAGTTCGAGGGAATCCTCAGGAGGACATGGTGGAGCTAGGGAAGGAGTCACTGATGACATTGAGCTGAGGGAAGAGGCCGCTGCTTTGCCAGACAAAGCACCCTGGGCATGGGTGAGAGAGGATGAGGAGGATGAGGACGGCTTGGTCATCCACTCGACCAAGTCTTCCGCATGTTGCGGCTCAACACGGCCAGCTGCCGAAAAAAAGGCCAAGCGTGTCCCATGGCCACGTGCTGATGAGGATGCACCGTCTCCACGACCAACACTAGACACAGAGCCTGCTTGCCCTCTCTTATTGGCTTGTGACTGTCTGCCTCTCCTTCTTGGCCTTCCAGACATACTAATGGCCTGTAGCTGCACTAAGCTGGGATAGAACACCTGTAATTTTCTTCAGGTAGCTTTATATACTGTAACCAGACAAGCCTGCCTGTCAGTAGGAAGATAACAGGAACGGATCTAGCTGAACACTGTGAGCAGGACGCACTGTACTGAATGTAAATAGTCTAGCTGCCTGACCGTGGTACTAATAGGATCAAATAGAACACCTGTAATTTTCTTCAGGTAGCTTTATATACTGTAACCAGACAAGCCTGCCTGTCAGTAGGAAGATAACAGGAACGGATCTAGCTGAACACTGTGAGCAGGACGCACTGTACTAAATGTAAATAGTCTAGCTGCCTGACCGTGGTACTAATAGGATCAAATAGAACACCTGTAATTTTCTTCAGGTAGCTTTATATACTGTAACCAGACAAGCCTGCCTG
Organism: Lithobates clamitans; assembly: GCA_037952925.1. NCBI lineage: Eukaryota > Metazoa > Chordata > Amphibia > Anura > Ranidae > Lithobates > Lithobates clamitans. Next base: position 3,011,614 of record JBBGZY010001149.1, on the reverse strand, counting down.
TCATTAGGAAGATAACAGGAACGGATCTAGCTGAACACTGTGAGCAGGACGCACTGTACTAAATGTAAATAGTCTAGCTGCCTGACCGTGGTACTAATAGGATCAAATAGAACACCTGTAATTTTCTTCAGGTAGCTTTATATACTGTAACCAGACAAGCCTGCCTGTCAGTAGGAAGATAACAGGAACGGATCTAGCTGAACACTGTGAGCAGGACGCACTGTACTAAATGTAAATAGTCTAGCTGCCTGACCGTGGTACTAATAGGATCAAATAGAACACCTGTAATTTTCTTCAGGTAGCTTTATATACTGTAACCAGACAAGCCTGCCTGTCAGTAGGAAGATAACAGGAACGGATCTAGCTGAACACTGTGAGCAGGACGCACTGTACTAAATGTAAATAGTCTAGCTGCCTGACCGTGGTACTAATAGGATCAAATAGAACACCTGTAATTTTCTTCAGGTAGCTTTATATACTGTAACCAGACAAGCCTGCCTGTCAGTAGGAAGATAACAGGAACGGATCTAGCTGAACACTGTGAGCAGGACGCACTGTACTAAATGTAAATAGTCTAGCTGCCTGACCGTGGTACTAATAGGATCAAATAGAACACCTGTAATTTTCTTCAGGTAGCTTTATATACTGTAACCAGACAAGCCTCCCTGTCAGTAGGAAGATAACAGGAACGGATCTAGCTGAACACTGTGAGCAGGACGCACTGCACTAAATGTAAATAGTCTAGAAGATAACAGGAACGGATCTAGCTGAACACTGTGAGCAGGACGCACTGCACTAAATGTAAATAGCAGGAACGGATCTAGCTGAACACTGTGAGCAGGACGCACTGCACTAAATGTAAATAGCAGGAACGGATCTAGCTGAACACTGTGAGCAGGACGCACTGCACTAAATGTAAATAGCAGGAACGGATCTAGCTGAACACTGTGAGCAGGACGCACTGCACTAAATGTAAATAACAGGAACGAATCTAGCTGAACACTGTGAGCAGGACGCACTGCACTAAATGTAAATAGTCTAGAAGATAACAGGAATGGATCTAGCTGAACACTGTGAGCAGGACGCACTGCACTAAATGTAAATAGCAGGAACGGATCTAGCTGAACACTGTGAGCAGGACGCACTGCACTAAATGTAAATAACAGGAACGGATCTAGCTGAACACTGTGAGCAGGACGCACTGCACTAAATGTAAATAGTCTAGAAGATAACAGGAACGGATCTAGCTGAACACTGTGAGCAGGACGCACTGCACTAAATGTAAATAGCAGGAACGGATCTAGCTGAACACTGTGAGCAGGACGCACTGCACTAAATGTAAATAGCAGGAACGGATCTAGCTGAACACTGTGAGCAGGACGCACTGCACTAAATGTAAATAGTCTAGATAGAAGATAACAGGATCTAGCTAAACTGAATACAGTGTATATATATATATGCAACACCTGGGATGCATATATATACACAATACACTGTAAGTGCAGCTAACTGACTGACTGTTCTGCCTAATCTATCTAACTCAAATCAAATGACACTGTCTCTCTCTCTCTCTATCTCTCAGCACACCGGAACACACACTACACAGGGCCGCCGTGCAGGCGGCCTTATATAGTGTGGGGCGTGTACTAAATCCTCTGAGCCATAATTGGCCAAAGCCACCCTGGCTTTGGCCAATTACAGCTCTCTCTACTGATGGCGCTGTGATTGGCCAAGCATGCGGGTCATAGTGCATGCTCGGCCAATCATCAGCCAGCAATGCACTGCGATGCCGCAGTGAATTATGGGCCGTGACGCGCCACACGAATTTGGCGCGAACGGCCCATATCGTTCGCAATTCGAACAGCCGATGCTCGAGTCGAACATGGGTTCGACTCGAACACGAAGCTCATCCCTACTCAGGAGGCTGGAGAAGGACCCACTGTTCCTGTGTTGGTTGGTCTTGATCAGGATCCGTATTCAGATGTAAGTTGGGGTCATCCGCCGGGTACCGTTCACTAAGCAGTAACCCCCCACATCCAGCATAGAAAAAAGAAAGAAAAAGGCTTCTACATGGTGTAAATCCAGTAATAAAAGAAAGAATTTATTTGTAAAAAACTTTCAGTAAAAAATTTCTTGGGAGGTAAAAGTTCGGTTCATGTGAACAAAATTTTTGTGCAGTAAAAAGAGGTGGCTGTAATAGCGTAAGTACAGTTACAATAAAATTCAATACAGGAGGAATCAGAGGGCCCTGCTTGTTAGAGTTTACAATCTAGGAGGGAGGGTCAAGTGATACAAAAAGTAATAACTAAAAAATTAAATATGGTCAGTAGTACCCTGCGAGGCGCCTTCATCCCCATTGTACATACAAATACAGAATTTTGCCCATTGGGACTTTAGATGAAGCGCCACACAGCCAATAACATACAGGTTTATTAAGTGCAGTTTCTCACAAAAAGGAGTACACCCCTCACATTTTTGTAAATATTTTATTATATCTTTTCATGTGACAACACTGAAAAAAGGACACTTTGCTAAAATGCAAAGTAGTGAGTGTACAGCTTGTAGAACAGTGTAAATTTGCTGTCCCCTCAAAATAACTCAACACACAGCCATTATTTGTCTAAACCGCTGGCAACAAAAGTGAGTACACCCCTAAGTGAAAATGTCCAAATTGGGACCAAAGTTTCAATATTTTGTGTGGCCAACATTATTTTCCAGCACTGCCTGAATCCTCTTGGGCATGGAGTTTAGCAGAGCTTCACAGGTTGCCACTGGAGTCCTCTTCCACTCCTCCATGACTACATCACGCAACTGGTGGATTTTAGAGACCTTGCGCTCATCCACCTTCCGTTTGAGGATGCCTCACAGATGCTCAATAGGGTTTAGGTCTGAAGACATGCTTGGTCAGTCCATCACATTTACCCTCAGCTTTTTTTAGCAAGGTAGTGGTCATCTTGGAGGTGTGTTCGGGGTCCTTATCTTGTTGGAATAGTGCCCTGCAGCCCAGTCTCCGAAGGGAGGGGATCATGCTCTGCTTCAGTATGTCACAGTACATGTTGGCATTCATGGTTCCCTTAATGAACTGTAGCTCCCCAGTGCCGGCAGCACTCATGCAGCCCCAGACCATGATACTCCCACCAACATGCTTGACTGTAGGCAAGACACACTTGTCTTTGTACTCTTCACCTGGTTGCAGCCACACACGCTTGACACAATCTGAACCAAATAAGTTTATCTTGGTCTCATCAGACCACAAGACATGGTTCCAGTAACCCATGTCCTTAGTCTGCTTGTCTTCAGCAAACTTTTTGCGGGCTTTCTTGTGCATCATCTTTAGAAGAGGCTTCCTTCTGGGACGACAGCCATGCAGACTAATTTGATGCAGTGTATGGCATATGGTCTGAGTACTGACAGGCTGACCCCCCACCCCTTCAACCTCTGCAGCAATGCTGGCAGCACTCATAAGTCTATTTCTCAAAGACAACCTCTGGATATGACGCTGAGCACGTGCACTCAACTTCTTTGGTCGACCATGGCGAGGCCTGCTCTGAATGGAACCTGTCCTGTTAAACTGCTGTATGGCCTTGGCCACCGTGCTGCAGCTCAGTTTCAGGGTTTTGGCAATCTTCTTATAGCCTAGGCCATCTTTCCGTAGAGCAACAATTCTTTTTTTCATATTCTCAGAGAGTTCTTTTCTATGAGGTGCCATGTTGAACTTCCCAGTGACCAGTATGTAAGAGTGAGAGCGATAGCCAAATTTAACACACCTGCTCCCCATTCACACCTGAGACCTAGTGACACTAATGGCTAATTGGGCTCAATTTAGACATTTTCACTTAGGGGTGTACTCACTTTTGTTGCCAGTGGTTTAGACATGAATGGCTGTGTGTTGAGTTTTTTTGAGGGGACAGCATATTTACACTGTTATACAAGCTCTACACTCACTACTTTTCATTGTAGCAAAGTGTAATTTCTTCAGTGTTGTCACATGAAAAGATATAATAAAATATTTACAAAAATGTGAAGGGTGTACTCACTTTTGTGAGATACTGTACAGTGGGGCAAAAAAGTATTTAGTCAGCCACCAATTGTGCAAGTTCTCCCACTTAAAAAGATGAGAGAGGCCTGTAATTGTCATCATAGATATACCTCAACTATGAGAGACAAAATGTGAAAACAAATCCAGACAATCGCATTGTTTGATTTTTTAAAGAAGTTATTTGTAAATTATGGTGGAAATAAGTGTTTGGTCAATATCAAAAGATCATCTCAATACTTTGTTATATATCTTTTGTTGGCAATGACAGAGGTCAAACGTTTTCTGTAAGTATTCACAAGGTTGTCACACACTGTTGCTGGTATGTTGGCCCATTCCTCCATGCAGATCTCCTCTACAGCAGTGATGTTTGTCACATTGTCTGAGTTTTGAAAGAATTTATTTGCAAATTATGGTGGAAAATAAATATTTGGCCACCTACAAACAAGCAAGATTTCTGGCTCTAACAGACCCGTATCTTCTTCTTTAAGAGGCTCCTCTATCCTCCACTCATTACCTGTATTAATGGCACCTGTTTGAACTTGTTATCTGTATAAAAGACAACTGTCCACAACCTCAAACAGTCACACTCCAAACTCCACTATGGTGAAGACCAAAGAGCTGTCGAAGGACACCAGAAACAAAATTGTAGACCTGCACCAGGCTGGGAAGACTGAATCTGCAATAGGCAAGCAGCTTGGTGTGAAGAAATCAACTGTGGGAGCAATAATTAGAAAATAGAAGACATACAAGACCACTGATAATCTCCCTCGATCTGGGGCTCCACGCAAGATCTCACCCCGTGGGGTCAAAATGATCACAAGAACGGTGAGCAAAAATCCCAGAACCACACGGGGGGACCTAGTGAATGACCTGCAGAGAGCTGGGACCAACGTAACAAAGGCTACCATCAGTAACACACTACACCGCCAGGGACTCAGATCCTGCAGTACCAGACGTGTCCCCCTGCTTAAGCCAGTACATGTCCGGGCCCATCTGAGGTTTGCTAGAGAGCATTAGGATGATCCAGAAGAGGATTGGGAGAATGTCATATGGTCAGATGAAACCAAAGTATAACTGTTTGGTAGAAACACAACTCATCATGTTTGGAGGAGAGAGAGAATGCTGAGTTACAACCAAAGAACACCATACCTAGTGTGAAGCCTGATCCTGCCTGACCTGAAGGGCCTGGTATGGAATTTAGGAGGACCCCCACACCATTTTTTAAAAAAATTTTGGTTCAGGGTTCCCCTGTGGGGAATCCCCATGCTGTTTTTATCAATTAACTCTTATGTGTATTGTCGGACCGACAATTCATTATAGCCGCGAGTAGTTTTAAATGACTTTTTTTCCTTTGAAACGTCATTTTGCTGTCAGACTGTTCTAAACACAGGAAACATGCGCCCCTTTACAGGCATACTATAGACACCCCCCAGGTATGAAATTTAAAGGAATATTACACTTTTATTGTTTCACTTTAAGCATTATTAAAATCACTGCTCCCGAGAAAAATGGCCGTTTTTAAAACTTCTTTTTGCATTGATACATGTCCCCTGGGGCAGGACCCAGGTCCCCAAACACTTTTTATGACAATACCACGCATATAAGCCTTTAAAATTAGCACTTTTGATTTCTTCCATAGATTTTAAAGGGTATTCGACTCGAACTCGAAGCTCATCCATAACTATCAACCATATTTTGTTTTTTAGCAATTGGCTCAAATGTAGAAATCCATTACATGGTTACATACAGTAATCAAACAGTCCATAGTAAGTGTGTTATAGCATCTATGGGCATTTTGTGAGTTCAGTCTCACTCTTCAGGGGTAGACATAATCTACAAAATGGAAATGGTTAAAAAAATATAACATAGTAATGAACATGGAAATGTATCAGGTAGATTGAAATGTGGGAATCAGACTAAGTGATCCATACTTACAAAGATGAAGCATGATGCTTGCTAAAGTTGCACTGATAGCCACTGGAGACATCTGACCCAGGAGCTGTGGGTAAAGGATCCAAAATGGGCCAGCAGCGCAAAACAGAACAGATGGAAAAATGGACACACAGGACTGTCCAGCATTGCCTGCCAGGATGATAGCTAGAAAATAGAGTGTATATGGGTAATGATGTGCACTGAAGAATAAACAAAAAAAATAAAAAATGAAAAACGGGGTAAAAATTAGATGAGAAAATGTAAAAATAATGATTAAATGGCCAAGAGCAACCACATGGTACAATTGGAAATGGTGAATGTAACCTGCACAGCTGAATTAAATGAGAATCCACACGTGAAACTAAGTATATGTGTTATAAAGTATAAAATGCAACTTGGTGAAGCAGTAACACCAGTGCATGGGAATACCCCAATAATGCAAGGTCAAATCAGGTCAAAAAAAGTAAATATGTGTGACAAATGAAAGAGGGAAGGGGTTAGTACCTACCATAAGCAAGATAATGCAGACCAAAAGTAACTTGTGTCCAACCACCTGGGAGGCATTGCATAGACTGGTGTGTGAGCCCTCCTATTTATAGCCCTGCAGGCCCATCACAGGATCTCTGCCAGGGGGAGGGTGGGACTGAAAATTATCCCCACCAGCCCTGGTCGCCGTATGGGAAAGAACAATGCAGGAGTGCGAGTCCCTCCGCAGCATCATGTAATGGACGGCATCACAGCTCTTGGGAAAGAAATGACTGGCACAACCACCGGGGGGGGAGCAAGACACACAGCACATCTGCAAGTGAGCAATTCCACATATTGCAAAACAGACATGAATATAATATGTCCTAATGAAAGGACTGAAATAGCGGGTACAACCAAGCAAAAAGTGGGCAGCAGGTGTCTTCCACCTAATAATCGCTAAATATGATTGGTAGTACCCTGCAAGGCACCTCCAACCCCATTGTACATACAAATGCAGAGTTTTGCCCATTGGGACTTTTGATGAAGCTCCACATTAAACTGTTTGGCATTATGACACCTTTTCACAGTTCTATTGCTAACATATACTTAAAGTGGGGTTCCTATTAAAAAAATAATTAAAAAAAAGTCAGCAGCTACAAATACTGCAGCTGCTGACTTTTAATCATACACTTACCTGTCCCAGGGTCCAGCGATGCGGGGGATAGAAGCCCCGCTCGTCCCCCCCTCCGCTCGGTGGTGCCGGCATTTTAACTGTGGGCGCCCGGCTGTGGCTTCACAGCCGGGCACCTACTGCGCATTTGCGAGCCGTGCCACGTGCCATCACTGGCCCCGTAATCATCTGGGACCGGTCACGTGTCCCAGATGATTGACAAGAGGGAGGGTGGAAAGGCGATCTCCCTTCCTGCACTGAGGGAATTAATGTCACCAGCCCAGGCACCGAAGGAGGCAGACTACGAGGGGGACCCCTAGCAACAGCTATTTAGAGGTGAGTAAAAAAAATCGAAGTTACTTACTTACCGGTAAAGTTTTTTCCAAGAGTGTTTCGGGACAGCACACTTGAGAGACCTCGGCTCCTCCCCTCTTAGGAAACACCGCCTCCACCAGACCTTTAAGTCGCTCCTTCCCTCCAGCCCGTCAGTTTTTGCACGAGAACCTCCGGCCAGTCTGGGGAGATATAAAAACACATCATAACATCCTTCATATTCCTGATGCTCTCACGTCCTAGTGGCAAGACAACATTTTGGGTGGGTATCGGTGTTGTCCTGAAAGACTCTTGGAAAAAATGTTACCGGTAAGTAACTTCGATTTTCCCACTTCGTCTTTAAGGACAGCACACTTGAGAGCATAAGCGAGCACTTACCCTAGGGTGGCACTACTGCCTGAAGAACCTTACGCTCAAAGGCCTGGTCCTGGGCAGACAATAAGTCCAGTCTGTAGTGCTTAACGAAAGTCTTAAAACTTGACCATGTTGCTGCTCTGCAGATTTAATTGGGTGTAGCACCAGCCCACTCTGCCTGTGATGTTGCCATAGCCTTAGTGGAATAAGCCCGAATACCTTCCAGAACTTCCACCCCTTTTGCTATATAGGTCTGACTGATGGCCAATCTTAGCCATCTGGCTATAGTGTGTCTAGAGGCTTTGGAACCCATCCTTGCCCCTGAAAAAGAAACAAAAAAGGAATCGGATTTTTTAAACTGCTCCGTAACCTCCAGGTACTTTAATGCACATCTTCTGACATCTAACCTGTGGAAGACATGCTCCTGCTCCTTCACAGAATTTGAACAAAAAGTGGGTAAGCAGATTTCCTGGCTTCTATGAAATTCAGAAACCACCTTCAGAAAAAAGGCCGGATCGGTTTTGAAAATAATCCTATCCGTAAAAACTTGAAAGAAAGGTGCCCGCCTAGAGAGGGCTTGTAGCTCACTAGCCCTCATTGCAGTAGTGATGGCTACTAAGAAAACCGTCTTGAGGGTTAAAAATGTCACCGTACAAGACTCAATAGGTTCAAAAGGACCCTCTGTAAGCGCCTGCAATACTAAGGACAGATCCCATACCGGAAAGGGGTGAGAGCTGACTGGTCTCTGCCTTCTTAAAGCTCTAAAAATCCTGGATATCCAAGGATTTACTGCTAGCTGTTGTTCAAGGAATACACTTAAAGCCGACACCTGACTTTTAAGGGTACTAAGTGCCAAACCCTTATCTGCCCCACTCTGTAGGAACTCCAGCACTGCTACTGGACTGCAAACACTAAAGGAGCTCTCTGTGCACCAAGAATTGAATTTCTTCCAGACCCTCAAATAGATTCTGCGCGTCTCTTCTTTCCTAGAATTTAGAAGAGTTGTTACCAATCCTTCGGAAAACCCCTTACTTCTCAGCATGTCCTCTTCAGTAGCCAGGCAGCCAGATTCCACCTCTCCACTTGAGGACAGCAGATTGGGCCTTGAAAGAGTACATCTTCCCTGACCGGCAATATCCAGGCTGGTTCCACCGCCAGCTTCTTTAGGGTCGAGAACCACGGCCTCCTGGACCAGTGTGGTGCTATCAAGATCAGGGTTGTGTCCTCTAATTGGAATTTCCTCAAAAGGCAACAGAACAGGAGGGGGGAAGGCATAGCATTTTTAAAAATGCCAGCTCTGAGACAGAGCGTCCACCCCTATCGCTCCGTCCTACCAGTTCAGGGAGAAGAAGAGGGGAGCTTTTGTGTTCTCTCCTGAAGCGAAAAGGTCCACACATTGTACCCCCCACTTCTGGATAATCATCTTGTAGATGACTTGACTGAGGACCCAATCGCTCTCCCTCAACTTCCTCCGACTGGGGAAGTCCGCTCTCTGGTTTAATTCCCCCTTTAAGTGAACTTCTGATAGTGAGAGCACCGTGACCTCGGCCCAACTGAAAATTGTTTCCGACAGAGCCCAAGGGTTCCCCCCTGTCGGTTGACGTAAGCGACTGCTGGGGAATTGTCTGAGCAGATCTGCATGCCCCCGGAGCTCCTGTTGGAAATCTCTGAGAGCCAGAAAAATGGCCCTCAGTTCTCTCCAGTTCGAGGACTGTCTTGCGTCCTCGACTCCCCAGGAACCCTGCTCCAGACTCGCCTCCAGGTGTGCGCCCCAACCTGTGCCACTTGCGTCTGTTGTAACAATCTTGGATACAAGCAGTACCCATTCCAGACCCTGCGATAGGTTTGCTGCCTTCCTCCACCACTACAGGGATCTCTTTACCCGTACTGGAATGAAGACCGCCGAGTCCAAGGACTTCTGAGTGCAATCCCAAACTTCCAGAATGAACAACTGTAAAGGGCGGAAGTGCAATACTGCCCACCTTACTGCTGGGAGGGCAGCTGTCAGCAATCCCAAGGCTGACATGGCCTTTCTTATGGAGATCTGTTGATTGCCCTGCAGGACTGCCAAGGCTCTGTCTATTTTGAAAATGTTTTCTTCGGGAAGAAAAACTCTCCATTGGGTTTAGTCCAGGATGTAACCTAGGAACGTAATCCTCTGGGATGGAACCAGGCTGGATTTCTCCAAATTTAGGAGCCATCCCAGATGTTCCAACATACCCCTTGCTATCTGCAAATCCTGGACCAGCTGCTCCGGCGAAGCAGCAAAAAGGAGCATGTTGTCCAGGTATGCGATTACCGATATTCCCCGAAGACACAGGAAAGCTAGAGCCTCCACCATAACTTTGGTAAATATCCAGGGTGAAGAGGATAGCCCAAAGGGGAGGGCTTGGAACTAAAGATGCACTACTTCCTCCCCGGACCTTACTGCCAGTCTGAGGAATTTATGACTGTCCTCTGTGATCGGTAACTCCTCGCTGACGGAGGGACCTGAAGGACCCGGTGCGACATCTTGCTGCGCTGGCAGAGGACCGCCTAGTGGCTGTATAGGCTGAAAATTTTCAAACAATGCTTTAAAAGATTGAAAAGTGCTGGAAAGCTCCTTAACAGAAGCTGCCAGGTCAGAGCTCTGTTCCATAGAGTGTTCCCTGACTAGGTTTTCAATGCATTTATTGCACAAAACCTTCCCCCAGGACTCCCCTAAAGTAGTCCTACATGATGGGCACTTTCTTTTGGACACATGCAAGGGCTTGGTTTTTTCTGCAGATTTGTCCTGAAATGACAAAACAAGCCCCGCCAGCATCAGCAACAGTCTCTTTTAAAAAATAAAAATCATGTGACCAACACCAGGAGTGCACCCCCCAGGACCAACCACCACCAGGGTCCCAAACGTGCCTCTCCTCCCCTCTGACCACTAGGAGGGGGGTTCACCCGTGGAGTGGGAACATGGTAAGGGAACACCACCCCAGGGTTCCACTTACCTTAGTGTGGCTGGTGCTGGCGTCACCCAGCACAGAACAGGAACCATCAGTCTTCGACATCCCTCTGGCCAGAGGAGTGGTCCGCCTCAGGATGCTCCTTTGACTGTCACTACAGCCTTAATGGAGCCCGCACCAGCCATTGCGCCGTTCATTTTCTGTCCCGCAGGCCGGAACCCGCGGGTCGAACGGAAGTGCCCTCCCCGCCGGAAATGACGTCGTCCGTCATCCGACTCAGCGCTAAGCTCCATGCTGACTCCCCAGAGCGAGGGGGTTCTGGACACCTCTGCATCGCCCTCCCTAGGCAGCGGAGAAACAAACACGCAGGCCTCCACATTCCCCAAGGGAGGACAGGGAGCGCAATGCCACTGTAGGTAACTAGATTCCCCATCCGTCCTGCAGTGTATGAGACCTCTGTCTCTCCTTCCAGGATTACACCGGCCTTAGCCTCCCCAGCTGAATTAGCCCAGGTTCCTACCAATGTCTCCTTGCTGGAGGAAACACCAAAACTGACGGGCTGGAGGGAAGGGACGACTTAAAGGTCTGGTGGAGGCGGTGTTTCCTAAGAGGGGAGGAGCCGAGGTCTCTCAAGTGTGCTGACCTGAAAGACGAAATGGGAAAAAAAATTTCTCCAAATGTTTTTTTTTATTTTTTTAGCACATTACTAATTTTTTTTTTTTGTGGATGGCTTTGTAAGTTGTCAATATTTTTAATTTAATTTGTTGGGTGAGTGGAAGCCAGTGGAGGGATTGACAGAGCAGACACTGAACATTTGCTAAGGTGGATGAGTCTGGCAGCAGCAGTCATGATGGACTGAAGGGGGGATAGCCTATGTAATCCTGTGAGGAGGGAGTTTGCAGTATTCGAGGAGGGAGATGACCAGGGAGTGAACTAGGAGCTTTGTGGTGTCATTGGTTAGGAAGAGGCGTATTCTTGAGATGTTGAGGCGGTTGAGGCGACAAGATTTGGACAGTGATTGGATGTGGAGGCAGAAGGAAGAGTTCTGAATCCAGGATTACACCTAGAATCTTGGCATGTGGGGAGGGGCTGATAGAAGTGCTATCAATCTTGACAGAGAAATCAGGGGAAGAGGCATGTGAGGTAAGAAAAATTATAAGCTTGATTTTGAATAGATTGAGTTTGAGGAAGTGGTGTGACATCCAGGCTGATATGTCTGTTAGTAAACTAGTGATACGTGATGAGACTGAAGGAGTGAGCTGAAGGGTATAGAGATTTGGGTGTCGTCAGCATAGAAATGGTATTGGTATCAGCTGACCCAGGAATGAGGTGTAGATGGGAAGAAGAGAGGTCCAAGCACAGAAGCAAGGAGCAATTTAAGGTTATATGTTTTATTGGATATTTGGCCAATTGAGTATCTGACTGGAACTGGTGGCTAGGAGAGTCATTAAGCAACGTTATGAATGTTATGTGTTAACAACTAATCTGTAACTGAAAATGTTTTGTTCAAATGTTTTTGCATGGGGTAGTCCTTAATAATCATATCAGATCCAAAAGGTGTATTATGAATTTTGAGGAGACCCTACATTTTTTTTGTCTTTTGTGTGGAGTTGGCGAGTGTCATTTATGGTGACTGATGGAGATCTACATCACTGATTTTTTTTTGTGAGAGATATGTTTGTTTACTTTTATTTTTTTTTAAATAAATAAACAACCAAGGGTACTATGTACCCCGTACTCATTCACATAGAGGTTGGGGGTTGTATCTGTGGCCTGATATGGTTCAAGAGGAGAAGGCTGCAAGCTGACCGCTCCACTTTCTTGGCCCACCCCCATGACTTTTTTTGTTGTGTTTTTGCATTACTTCCCTCTAAAATTCATACCTGACCCTCATCAAGGAGGAACTTAACACCTTTGTTTTTGCATGGGATCCCTTTTTAACTTTTTTTTTTTACCAGACTCTTATCTAGGATAAGGATTTTCTGGTATAAAGAAAATCCCCAGCCACTTTGGTTGCAAACAGAATGATGTTGCTGGTAAATTTGCATAAATTTGCATAAATTAGGGAATTCCCCAAGCATGTTATTTAACTGGTTCCCGACCAGCCGTCGCAGTTATACTGCAGCAGGATGGCTCTGCTGGGCGAGCCGGCGTAGCTATACGTTGGCTCGTTAAGACGCCGCCAGAGGTGCGTGTGCGCAGGCAGCGTGTCCCCAGAACCGATGCAACTGCCCGGTGGGCACAATGACAACTGGCACCCACGATCGCTCGTGACAGAGCGAGAACCGGGATCTAAAGTGCCTATGTTGTACCTGTGCAAAACCGCATAATGATGCTGTGTAAAAATCGCTAAAAAACAACAATAAACAGTGCTGAACAAACCAATCTGAGTATGTGTTGTGCAAATGCAATAGTGTTTCTGGGTATTAATATACTAATGTAAATGCATAGTATATATTAAAGTGCCAATAGCCCTATGTTCAGTGTACATAAACATAGAATGACTATGTTGCAACTGTGCAAAAACGCTAATCAGATAAGTTGCAGCTAGATCCAAAGTGTGTAAATGCACTTAAATGGTATAAAGTAAATGATATTCAGCACAGTTTAATAATATGTCAGAACAAAGAAACTGCGCTATATGAGACCAAATACAAGGTATAAATTCACTACAGGTACTGAGATAACCAAAATAAGGACTTCAAATGCCTGAATAAATGTTGGTGGCGTCAGCACGCCACTCTACCTACGCCGTTTCGTCAAAGGTGACGTCGTCCAGGGGCATATATGAAGGAGAGACTTTCCTATATTGTGACCATTGAATGATTAACAACAATACCAGCTCAGACATCTTTGGAAAACAACAACCTCCTCATCTACTCGTTTATTGCTGTATGATGCGATCATTTGCATTTAACGCATCTGCATTGTGTTAACTGTGTGATATTGGGAATTATCAGCACACAGTCACAATTTTTAGCATTGTTTTATTGGTATTATACATCATTATTTATTTATTTTACATATTTTGTGGTTACACTGGAATTAGGGCATTTAATTTCTAGGATCATTATTGCATTCACACAGCGCTTAGCGCACGCACTCTGATTGTTTTATTTAGCACTGCTGATTGTTGATTTCAGCGATTTTACATAGCAGTATCATGCGTTTTTGCACAGTTGCAACATAGTAATTTAATGTTCATGTACACTAAACATAGGGCTATTGGTTTGTTCAGCACTGTTCATTGTTGTTTTCGTTTCAATAGATTTTTGTTGAATTTTTCAATAACAGATAGTACAAAAAGGAAGAAATATTATTTAGAAAATAACCGTGTACATAGAAATCTTATATATAGTACTTTGTTATTATTGTTCTATTGTGAAAACTTTACTTCGATAACATCATCCTTGTGAATATATATACTTATAGAAGGTAGTAAGACAGACGTAGTATCAGTATAGATCCAAGTGTACATCCTATCTACCCGGCACCCCCATGGGAACTTTCTGTGCCTCGGCAAACAGGCGCACACTTAATAGTTTCACTCTGTCTCTACTACTTATAAACTGAGATTGTGTTTCAGGGTAGTGTTACAATTCGCCTTCATGTAGAACAGTATTTCTATAAAGATATGGTAAGTAGATAGTTATACTTAAAGGAACTGCCGTAAAAATAGTGAAATAAATGAACCGAATAAGAGGGTAAAGGGATATCTAGTGTAGATCTGTAAGGTAGACATGTCTTCACTTGGTACAGAATGTATGGTGCCAATCTGTCCATGGTTTCCAAATCTGACTTTTGGTTGTGTAAATGCCTTGAGAGGTGGCAAACATAAGTTCGTATGATATGTGGAGATTAGTGGTTTTGATCACATCATTGAGAGTTGGTATTTCAGTTTTTAACCATCGTCTTGTTATTTCGAGGGGAGCGCTAGTAAGAATCTGGGTAACTATTTGTCTCAGGGAGTGGGGTACCATATCTATTCCCAAGGAAAGGATAGCCATGTTGGACATGTTATATAGTTGGGTTTTAGTGATCTGTTTTATAAAATGGAATATATTGGTCCAATAGGTTTTCAATCGTGGACATGACCAGAATATATGAATGATAGAACCTCTTTGACCGCAGTTCCTCCAACATAGTGGGGATATTTGTGGGTTGAACCCTGCTAATCGTGTAGGAGTTAAGTACCATCTTAAGAGTATTTTTTGGTATAATTCCCACAGGTTAACACTCCTGGAGGCCTTGTAAATGGATGATATTGCTTGTTTCCATTGTTCTAAGGTATAGGATACATTGAAATTAATTTCCCAAGTTCTCATAGAGGATGTCTTGCTAAGCATTGATTTCTGGTTTAAGAGGTTATAAAATAGGGAAATACCTTTGATAGAAGTCGTGGGATTTGAGAAGTATAAGTAAACCTTCCAAATAATGTTTGTGTGAGTATTGTTACCGATGACAATAGATGTGATACCTGTAAATACGTGTAGTATTCTTTAGAGTCTAAGTTGTGCTCTATTTGAAGTGCTCGGAAGGTCTTTATTGTGGGTCCTATATAGAGATCTTTGTTTTTAGGCCTTTGGATTCCCAATGTTTAATGTTGACATTGGGTATCAACAGTTGTAAACTGGTGATGGGGAGGGTAATGGATTTTAGAGGATAGTCAGTGATGGGAGTGTTTAGGAATGCTTTCCATGTGTTTATAGATGCTTTCATTGTGGGTGAAAGTTTGGTGGAGGAATGTGGCATCATAGTGCAGGCCAATAGGAGGTCGTATAAGCTATGGTTAGGGGATTGGAAAGATTCTAATTCTTGCCATCTTGGGGTATGATTTCCCGGAAACCAATATTTTAGTTGGGCCAAAATTGCCGCAAGATAATAGTCCTTCAACAAGATATGCCCCACTCCACCTGCTCTTCTGGATTTGATAAGCTTATGGAATGCGCATTTAGACTTTTTTCCCTGCCAGAGGAATCTATTAATCATGGATTGTGCTCTGATAAAGAAACTGTCTGGAATTGGTATTGGGAGGGTTCTGAATATATAAATGAATTGAGGGAGTATCATCATTTTAAAGGCCGCGAGGCGGCCTGACCAAGTGAATTCTGCTTTATTTATTGTTTGCAATTTTTGATTTAGACTAAGTAAGAATTGGGTATAATTTGCTTCCGCCATTTTTTTAGTATAATCTGTGAGTGTTATGCCTAAGTATTTTATCCCTTCTGTAGTCCATTTATATGGAAATTGTGATTTAAGTTTGTTGCTAGTAGTACTGTCTAACCCTAAACTTAAAATATATGATTTATTTTCATTGACTTTATAATAAGAGTTTGTGTTAAATAAACGTAATGCTTCATGTGCCGCTTTAAGAGAAGAGCCCACCTCAGTCAAAATCATAATAATGTCATCTGCGAATAGACTTATAGAGTGAGTATCCTTACCAACAGGGAATCCTTTTATTTTTGGGTGATTTCTTATATATATGGCCAAGGGTTCCATTAGTAAATTAAAAATTAAAGGAGACAATGGGCACCCTTGCCTTGTACCATTGGATATGCTAAGGGGTTTTGATATAGTTCCAGAAATATAGACCTTGGCAGATGGGCTAGAGTATAGGGCTAAAATGGCAGATAGAATAGGTCCTACAAAACCGAATGATTCTAATACTTTGATTAGGTATAGCCAATGAATACGGTCAAAGGCCTTCTCCGCATCCAACGCCAGGAGCAGAGAAGGCCTTTGAGATACCCCTGCCATATGAATGATATTAATCATGCGTCTCGTCGCGTCCGAAGTTTGTCTGTGTTTTGTAAATCCTGTTTGATCAGGATGGATAAGATTGGGCATAATGTCAACAAGGCGTAGTGCTATAATCTTGGCGTACAGTTTAAGATCAATGTTTAGTAAAGATATCGGTCTAAAATTTGAGGGAGAGGTGGGCTCCTTTCCTGGCTTTGGCAGAGCCACAACTAAAGCTTCTAGCATTTCTGGTGGGAAAGAGGCAGAGGCAGCTGCTGAGCTGAATATGTGTGTCAAGAAGGAGGTCAGTAGGGTCTTAAATTCTCTGTAATATTCTCCACAAAAACGGTCTGGTCCTGGGGATTTATTCGTAGGGAGTGTATCAATAGCTTTATGAATTTCAGCATCGGTAAATGGTTGATTGAGAGCTTGGATCTGGTGAGAAGATAATTTAGGTATGGATAATTTACTTAAAAAGTCATTGATTGCGTCAGGGGTAGGTTGGATGGTTGAAGGGTCATCTTTTAAATTATAAAGGGATCTGTAATAGTGGCTAAAAGCATCAGCAATTTTTTGTGGGTGGTATTCTTTTTGGTTAGTGGATGGGTGTATAATAAATGGTATTCTTGATTTATATCTATGGCCTTGGATATTCTGTGCTAAAAGTTTTCCTGCCTTGTTTCCGTTCACATAATAATTCATTTTAAGTCTTTTTGTGGCTTTCTCAAAATTTTCTAGCAGGTAAATTCTTAATTCAGATCTTAGTTGTGTCAATTTTTGAGTAGTTTTTTGGGAATATTTTTGTTTATTTTTCATTTCTAAATCAGAAATGTGTTTTAACAATTCAGTCAGTCGTTGCTGCCTCTGCCTTTTCACCCTTGCACTCAGTTGAATAAAAATGCCACGTATAAACGCCTTATGGGCGTTCCATAATGTAAAAGGGCTTTGTACTGAATCCTTATTGTCATCAAAAAAATTGGTTAAGTGGTTGTTAATTTGTTGTTTAAAGTCTTGTTGTTGTAGCAAGTAGGTGTTGATTCTCCAAATTGGGCTGGGTCTAGGAGAAGCCGAGTCAGATAGTGTTAATACTATAGATGCGTGGTCCGACCACGTTATTGAGTTGATGGATACAGCTTCAGTTCCCAATAGTATAGGTTGGTCTACCATGAAAAGATCAATTCTTGTATAGACTTTATGCGCTGCAGAAAAAAATGTAAAGTCTCTTTCGTTGGCGTGGAAACAGCGCCAAGCATCATAGAGATTATATTTGTTGAGGGAGGTTGATAATGTAGGAGAATAGCGTATAGATTTAGATATAGAGTCTAATGATGGGTCCGGGGTAGCATTAAAATCTCCGCAAAGTATCAGCGGTCCTCTTTGATAATTTCTGATTTTTCTCATTAGCTTATTAAAGAAGTGTATTTGATGCTTATTAGGAGAGTAAGCTGTTACTAGAGTATATTTTGAAGAATTCAGTTTGCATATCAGAATTAGGTATCTGCCCAGCGGATCACGGATTTCCTGATGGAGAGTAAAAGCTACAGAGTCTTTTATGGCTATTAATACTCCTTTTGTTTTAGAATCTGTGTTGGCAGTAAAAACATGTGGGAAGCTTTTGTGGGTACATTTCGGTGGTGCTTGGTTACAAAAGTGAGTTTCTTGAGCGCATATTATGTCTCCTTGGTGTGTCAGTGCTTCTTGCCACAATGATTTGTGTTTCATGGGGTGATCAAGCCCCTTAGCGTTTATAGAGATTATATTAATAGGCACGGAGTTTAAATGAGATAAGCTTTATAATTAAGACCTTCATCTTAATTTTAGTGCTTAGTCCATCTATGTTTGGTGCAGTTATAATTTCATGTGATAGTGTAGACTTACTTGTACGGGTCAAAAGATAGGTTGTCATTTGGTGCAAAAAAGGTTGACTGTTCTTGGAGGTCCAAGTCAAAGCCGGATCTTGTTGGAGAAGTTTCTGTTATTTTTCCTTGTGTGGAAGAGGTGTAAGCTAGGGTGAAGCGATCTTGTTCATATCCCAGAGGTAACGGCAGGAGTATAGAAAAGGGAGAAAATATAAGTAGAAAAAAAAACAAAAAGTCGTTAACTTTCAACTTTGGTATAGCACAGTAGGTGCAACATATACGGGAGGTATAGGATACCCAGGAACATCATTTTGCTATTAAATGTAACTGGGGGGAAGTTCAATCTTGAGAACTTCATTAGTCAGGGACTAAGAGAAGTGATTGGAGATCATCCTTAATTATTCAAGAATGAGAAGTGGCGCTTTTCGCAGTAACTTTTTTCCATTCCTGTGATAAGTGGCGCGGAGTGCTAGTGTCTGCAATTTCTTCTGGGGGGTCAGAAGGATACCCCATTCTTTCAGGAGATTGATGCCTTTCTCCAGAGATGTCACCATGTAGGTGCGATTACCCTTAGTGATATTTATCTTTGTGGGATACCCCCATCTGTACACAATTTTGTGGTTGCGTAGAACCTTTGTCACTGTGTTCAGGTTTTTGCATTTTTGCAGGGTAAACTGTGACAAATCTGCAAAAAATTGCAGATTATGGTATTGTGGTGTAATCTGCTCTTGTTTTCTCATTGTGGACATCAGTTGTTCCTTTACATGAAAGAAATGCAGCCTGAGTATCACATCTCTAGGTATTAGATCTGGCAGATGGGGCGGCTTAGGCAGACAGTGAATTCTATCTATACTATCGATGGTTATATCTAAGTCCGTAAGACTTGGTACAAGCGCTTTAAACAAAGTGGCAGCATACAGGCCCAGATCTTGTTGTTGCACCGATTCAGGGATCCCCCTGATTTTTAAATTGTTCCTTCTAGATCTGTCCTCCATGTCCGCCAACTTTGCTTTGATCCATTCATTGTCTGCCTCAGTGTCCTCCTGGGCGTCAACTAGGTCATTGATAGTGGAAGCATATTCCCCCATTTTGGTCTCTATGTGGCTCACCCTGTTCCCCACATCCTGTATGTCTTTATTCATGCGGTGCATATAACCTGCCATGTCAGACTGCAATGTGCTTCTCAGAGATAGTAGCATCTCTTTCAATACTGTGTCTATCACAGGCTGGTTTTGTGTGGGGAAGGATTCGATTGATTCTGGGAGTTCTCTGGTGTCCTCCCCAAAATCTGAGACCGGGCTCCCTGTGTCACGGAATCCGCCAGCATCCAGCCTGGGTTTCGTTTTGGCTGGGCTACAAGTGGATGGGGTGGGTGGATTCTGCATTTTATCTTTTGGGGAGCTGTTATTGTGAGATCGATTACCTTGAGATGATCCTTGTTGTGCAGGAGCCGTTGCTGTGGAGTAGGCCTCGGCGCCATCTTGCTCCTCTGTTCTGCCGTTTGGGGGATAAAAGTCCGTGAGACGTTGGACCTTTCCGTCCTTTCTCCGCTTCCCAGGCATAGTTGTAGGGTCTCCCAGCCTTGCCCTCTGCCAGATTTTGTGCTTGTTTGCTTCAGATGGTCGTTTTGGGCCGCTATTGTCCCTTATCTCGCCGGAGCTCCGGGCTCACACGTCCATCTGGCTCGTGCACTAGGCCACGCCCCTTGTTCATTGTTGTTTTCAGTGATTTTTACACAGCACCATTATGTGTTTTTGCACAGTCACAACATAATCACTTTAGTATTCATCTACACTGAACATAGGGCAACTGTTGCTTCAGTTATTTTGCACAGCATCATTATTTATTTACATAATTGCAATTAGCGATTTTGTACACCATTTATCGCTTATTGTTAAATATTCCATATATATTATTAAACTGCACTGAATATCATTTACTTTATACCATTTAAGTGCATTTACACACTTTGGATCTAGCTGCAACTTATCTGATTAGCATATACTTAGCGATTTTACATAGCAGCATCATGCGTTTTTGCACAGTTGCAACATAGTCATTCTATGTTTATGTACACTGAACATAGGGCTATTGGCACTTTAATATATACTATGCGTTAACTTTAGTATATTAATACCCAGAAACACTATTGCATTTGCACAACACTACGTGCACATACTCAGATTGGTTTGTTCAGCACTGTTTATTGTTGTTTTTTAGTGATTTTTACACAGCATCATTATGCGGTTTTGCACAGTTACACTTTAGTATTCATCTACATTGAACATAGGGCTACTGTTGCTTCAGTTATTGTGCACAGCATCATTAGCGATTTGCATAATCGCAATTAGCGATTTTGCACATCATTTATCTCTTATTGTTAATATTTTATATATATCATCAAGCTGCGCTGATCATTATTTACTTTATACCATTTAAGTGCATCTATACACTTTAGATCTAGCTGCAACTTATCAGATTAGCATATATTCACTTTGATAGCGCAAAGGATCTTACTTACAAGTGCATTTTTATAGCACTGATCGCTGTATAAATATCACTGGTCCCAAAATTTGTCAAAAGTGTCCGATTTGTCCGTTACAATATTGCAGTATTAATAAAAATCGCTGATCGCCGCCATTACTTGTAAAAAAAATAATAAAAATGCCATAAATCTATCCCCTATTTTGTAGACACTATAACTTTTGAGGAAACCAATCAATATACGCTTATTGCAATTTTTTTACCAAAAATATGTAGAAGAATACATATTAGTCTAAACTAAGGAAAACATTTGTTTTTGTTTTTTGTTTTTAAAATTAGGGATTTTTTTATATAGCAAAAAGTAAAAGATATTGTGTTTTTTTCAAAATTTTTTAAAAATATTTTGCTTTGGTACATGTCTCCCAGGGCAGTACCCAGCTCCCCATGTCCTTGGTTTGATTTGGGGGGTCTCCATGCCATTTTTTTACATTAAAATTAAATCCAATATAAAAATGTAATTTCGTGGCATTTGTTTTTTTTTTTCTTTGTAAATGTTACTTTGCTGTTGTACATTATACAGTGTTCAGTTCCACATGTCCTTTCATCTACAATCTCTTGCTTAGAAACCTTGAAAATGTACAGAATTGATTTGAAAGATTTGACACCCATTGACTTCAATAGGGTTCAGATTAACATTAGAATTTGAATAAAATATGTGAGCCACCGGCGCAGCAAATACGACAAAATTATATATAGAACCTGTCTAATGTGAAAAAAATTTTGTTTGCTGCAGTCAAAAATGCATTTGGGTGCACCTTTGGGTGGAGTGAAAAATATGGAACAAAGAAGGTTGACTGTGCTAACCCCTGTATAATATTATTAAATTACACCACTCCTGTTACACAGTGAATAAAATTATATATATGTATAAGACAGTGAAAAAAATTAAAAATATATGTATACCACTATATTCTATTATGCAGATTACCAGTGCCTTATTGCATACAATATCTAAACATCGATCATTAAATGATACGCCAAAACGACACCACAAAAACCCCTTTTCGCAATCAATATAGAAAATAATAAAATAAAATTAGTGTCCAGTTTTTAGTGTCCAAAAAATTGTCTGAACGCATCGGTCAGACGGCCACCTTCTCCACTGCTCCTTCTTTGACTAACCGAAGCCTCAGCAACACGTTGTCCAGAAACAGGAGTTTGTAACCTCTCAGTCTCTGGGAACGCGTTGCACAGACCTTTCTGCAAGGCCTCCCGAAGATGTTTCATCCTCTGCTCCCTCTGCGATGGCAAGATAAGGTCCGCAACCTTACCCTTGTAACGTGGATCAAGGAGGGTTGCCAGCCAGTATTGGTCCTTCTCCTTGATACCACGAATACGAGGAACCTTACGCAGGCTTTGCAGGATCAGGGAGGCCATGCAGCGTAGGTTTGCTGAGGCATTCGGTCCGGAGTCCTCTGGGTCACTAAGGACGACATGGTCCGCAGCCACCTCCTCCCAGCCACGTACAAGTCCATGTGTTTCTTGGGACTGATCCCTTAAAGGCTGCTGCTGATGCTGAGTGCCAGGCTCCACCTCCATACTGACACAATCTTCCTCCACCTCCTCCTCCTCGTCCTCTTCCTGTGTGATCGGCGGGCACGCAGGAACACTGTCTGGATAAAGGGGGCCTTGAGAGCTAAGGAAGTCCTCCTCTTCCTGCCTCTGTTCTGCCTCAAGTGCCCTGTCCATTATTCCACGCAGCGTGTGCTCCAACAGGTGGACAAGGGGGACAGTGTCACTGATGCATGCACTGTCACTGCTCACCATCCTCGTGGCCTCCTCAAATGGTGACAGGACAGTGCATGCATCCCTGATCATGGCCCACTGGCGTGGGGAAAAAAAACCAAGCTCCCCTGATCCTGTCCTGGTGCCATAGTCGCACAGGTACTCATTGATGGCCCTCTGCTTTGTGTGCAGCCGCTGCAGCATGGCCAACGTTGAGTTCCACCTGGTGGGCATGTCACAGATTAGGCTGTTCTTGGGCAGGTTAAACTCCTTTTGGAGGTCCGTCACCCGAGCACTGGCATTATATGACCGGCGGAAATGCACACAGACTTTCCTGGCCTGCCTCAGGACATCCTGTAAGCCCGGGTACCTGCCCAAGAACCGCTGCACCACCAAGTTAAGGACGTGAGCCAAACAGGGCACATGGGTCATTTGTCCCTGTCGGAGGGCAGAGAGGAGGTTGGTGCCATTGTCGCAAACCACCATTCCTGCCTTAAGTTGGCGTGACATCAACCACCTCTGAACCAGCCCCTGCAGAGCTGACAGAACCTCTGCCCCAGTGTGGCTCCTGTCCCCCAAGCACACCAGCTCAAGCACCGCATGGCATCTTTTGGCCTGCGTACTTGCGTAGCCCCTTGAATGACTACGGAGCACCGCTGGTTCCGAGGAAGAGGCCATGGAAGAAGAAGAAGAGGAGGGGGTGGAGGAGAGAGGTGTGTCACAATCATTAGCATTTTGGAGGTGTGGTGGCGGAACAACCTCCAACACTACTGCACCTTGTCCTGCATTCTTCCCAGCTGCCAGCAGAGTCACCCAATGCGCCGTGAAACTTAGGTAACGTCCCTGTCCATGCCTGCTGGACCATGAGTCAGCGGTAATATGCACCTTACCGCTGACCGCCCTGTCCAGCGAGGCATGGACATTGCCTTCCACATGCCGGTAGAGAGCCGGAATCGCCTTCCGTGAGATAAAGTGGCGTTTGGGTACCTGCCACTGAGGAACCGCACATTCCACAAACTCACGGAAGGGGGCAGAGTCTACCAACTGAAAAGGCAGCAGTTGAAGTGCTAGCAATTTTGCCAAGCTAGCATTCAACCGCTGGGCATGTGGATGGCTGGGAGCAAACTTCTTCGGCGGTGCAGCAGCTGGGGCAGGGAAATTTTCCTGGTACAATCTGACGTCGGTGTACCAAAAGCAGATTGCCCACAAGTACTTGGCTGTGACACACCTAATTCTACACCTTCATTCCTCTCAGTGCAGGTCTCAGAGAGGACTGAAGGTCTAGTGGGGTTGGAAATCTCAGCTGATGAGGAGCAAGGAGAGGTCCTCTTTGTTCTTTGGTGTGGGTCTTTTAGATGCGCTTGCCAACGAACTGCATTGCAGGTCAACATATGTCTGGTCAAGCATGTGGTACCCAAGCGGGAGATGTTTTGGCCATGTGAGATACGCTTGAGACATATGTTGCAAATAGCAGCGGTGCGATCTCATGCACTCGTCTCAAAAAAGGCCCACACCAAAGAACTTTTTGAATAACGCGCAGAGACTGCAGCGCCCTGCACATGTGATGCAGTCAATGTGCTGCCCTTAGGCTGGCCCCTGGAGGGCATCCTGCCTCGTTGGTGATGTGCTGCCTCCTCCTCCTCCTCCTCTCTCCTATCAGGCACCCACGTTGAGTCAGTGACCTCATCATCCCCTCCCTCCTCATCACTGGAGCAAACCCGGCAGTATGCTGCAGCAGGGGGAGCATGACTGCCAGATTGGTGTCCTTCTTGGGCACCCCCTCTGTCCGTGCTCATGTTACTGCCTTCATCGAGCTCAGTATTATCATCAGAGCCTTCCAAACGCTGGGCATCCTCCTGGAGCATGTACCCAACACTGTGGTCAAACAGTTCGAGGGACTCCTCAGGAGAACATGGTGGAGCTAGGGAAGGAGTCACTGATGACATTGAGCCGAGGGAAGAGGCCACTGCTTTGCCAGACAAAGCACCCTGGGCATGGGTGAAAGAGGATGAGGATAATGAGGACGGCTTGGTCATCCACTCGACCAAGTCTTCCGCATGTTGCGGCTCAACGCGGCCAGCTGCCGAAAAAAAGGCCAAGCGTGTCCCATGGCCACGTGCTGATGAGGATGCACCGTCTCCACGACCAGCACTAGACACAGAGCCTGCTTGCCCTCTCTTATTGGCTTGTGACTGTCTGCCTCTCCTTCTTGGCCTTCCAGACATACTAATGGCCTGTAGCTGCACTAAGCTGGGATATATATATATATATATATATATATATATATATATATATATATATATTGCAGCTAGCAAAATCAACTACCTGCCTGTAGTATGAGAACACCACCAACCTTCTACAGGTAGCTTTAGCTGAACACTGTGAGGTGGACGCACCCCACTAACTTGTAGGTTTAGCTGAACACTGTGAGCAGGACGCACTGCACTAACTGTAAATAGTCTAGCTGCCTGACCGTGGTACTAATAGGATCAAAAGAACACCAGTAATTTTCTTTAGGTAGCTGTAAATACTTTAACAAGACAAGCCTGCCTGTCAGTAGGAAGATAACAGGAACGGATCTAGCTGAACACTGTGAGCAGGACGCACTGCACTAAATGTAAATAGTCTAGCTGCCTGACCGTGGTACTAATAGGATCAAAAGAACACCAGTAATTTTCTTCAGGTAGCTTTATATACTGTAACAGGACAAGCCTGCCTGTCAGTAGGAAGATAACAGGAACGGATCTAGCTGAACACTGTGAGCAGGACGCACTGTACTAAATGTAAATAGTCTAGCTGCCTGACCGTGGTACTAATAGGATCAAAAGAACACCAGTAATTTTCTTCAGGTAGCTTTATATACTGTAACAAGACAAGCCTGCCTGTCAGTAGGAAGATAACAGGAACGGATCTAGCTGAACACTGTGAGCAGGACGCACTGCACTAAATGTAAATAGTCTAGCTGCCTGACCGTGGTACTAATAGGATCAAAAGAACACCAGTAATTTTCTTTAGGTAGCTGTAAATACTGTAACAAGACAAGCCTGCCTGTCAGTAGGAAGATAACAGGAACGGATCTAGCTGAACACTGTGAGCAGGACGCACTGCACTAAATGTAAATAGTCTAGAAGATAACAGGAACGGATCTAGCTGAACAATGTGAGCAGGACGCACTGCACTAAATGTAAATAGTCTAGAATTTAACAGGAACGGATCTAGCTGAACACTGTGAGCAGGACGCACTGCACTAAATGTAAATAGTCTAGAAGATAACAGGAACGGATCTAGCTGAACACTGTGAGCAGGACGCACTTTACTAAATGTAAATAGTCTAGCTGCCTGACCGTGGTACTAATAGGATCAAAAGAACACCAGTAATTTTCTTTAGGTAGCTGTTAATACTGTAACAAGACAAGCCTGCCTGTCAGTAGGAAGATAACAGGAACGGATCTAGCTGAACACTGTGAGCAGGACGCACTGCACTAAATGTAAATAGTCTAGAAGATAACAGGAACGGATCTAGCTGAACACTGTGAGCAGGACGCACTGCACTAAATGTAAATAGTCTAGAAGATAACAGGAACGGATCTAGCTGAACACTGTGAGCAGGACGCACTGCACTAAATGTAAATAGTCTAGCTGCCTGACCGTGGTACTAATAGGATCAAAAGAACACCAGTAATTTTCTTTAGGTAGCTGTTAATACTGTAACAAGACAAGCCTGCCTGTCAGTAGGAAGATAACAGGAACGGATCTAGCTGAACACTGTGAGCAGGACGCACTGCACTAAATGTAAATAGTCTAGAAGATAACAGGAATGGATCTAGCTGAACACTGTGAGCAGGACGCACTGCACTAAATGTAAATAGTCTAGAAGATAACAGGAACGGATCTAGCTGAACACTGTGAGCAGGACGCACTGCACTAAATGTAAATAGTCTAGAATTTAACAGGAACGGATCTAGCTGAACACTGTGAGCAGGACGCACTGCACTAAATGTAAATAGTCTAGAAGATAACAGGAACGGATCTAGCTGAACACTGTGAGCAGGACGCACTGCACTAAATGTAAATAGTCTAGAAGATAACAGGAACGGATCTAGCTAAACTGAGTACAGTGTATATATATATATATGCAACACCTGGGATGCATATATATACACAATACACTTTAAGTGCAGCTAACTGACTGACTGTTCTGCCTAATCTATCTAACTCAAATCAAACACTGTCTCTCTGTCTATCTCTTTCAACGCCGGAACACACACTACACAGGGCCACCGTGCAGGCGGCCTTATATAGTGTGGGGCGTGTACTAAATCCCCTGAGCCATAATTGGCCAAAGCCTCCTTGACTTTGGCCAATTACGGCTCTCTGTTCAGGCGGCGCTGTGATTGGCCAAGCATGCAGGTCATAGTGCATGCTTGGCCAATCATCAGCAAGCAATGCACTGCGATGCCGCAGTGAATTATGGGCCGTGACGCGCCACACGAATTTGGCGCGAACGGCCCATATCGTTCGCAATTCGGCGAACGACCAAACAGCCGATGTTCGAGTCGAACATGGGTTCGTCTCGAACACGAAGCTCATCCCTAGTGAATAAAATATCTAGCAAGTCCCAGTGCAACTCTCCAATGTGAATAAGCTATTTCTGTGCGTTTTATCCCTCGTCTGTGGTTTTCGTGTAGCTGATTCCACCAATATTGTGGCTACACCACCACCATATGGATTGGCCACTCACCATTAGAAGGTATAAACACGCCTTTGGTTCATTAATGGGATAACCACTCCACTTAGGGTACTTTTCCTATGGTATCAGTACAATAGATATCCATCCTCAGGAAATAAACAGTAATCATTGCGCAGTATGTCTATACTATTTTATTCTTAAAAAGTTTAAAAAGACTATAAAACTCACATTTAAATGTGCCTGTAAGCCGACACCAAGCCTATACAGCGGTATGAATGGGTGAAGATATCGCCGTATGTCTTCTATGTTAGAGTGCGTCTCAAGTCCCGCTTTCACGCGGCAAGATGTGATGTAGTATTCCTCCCAGTGGCCTCTACGCGTTTCGCAAATATAATTGCGTCATAAGGAATCAGGAATGGGACTGCTGCTAACATTAGGAGTTAGCAGCAGTCCCATGAACCAAACCCACATACTTTCAACTTATCACTACAGAGGAATATCAAGACTTTTTACGATGCCTTAGGAAGAGAAAGACTCAGTGCTAGGGAGAACAATGCTGGAAACTCTGAAATGGGATAGTGTATGAAGGTGTTTTTTTCTTTTTTTTTCAAAATACTTTATTGGATTTTTCAAAAATAAAAGGGAACAAGTTCCAGGAAGCAGAGATAAACATTCAGAATCTAACACTAGTTCGGGCAAAGGCTTAATAACATACAATACTATTTTGCACGCAGGCGATACAAGTCAGGAAACATTAAACCAAGTAAAGGTGAGATTCATGGCTAGGAGTTAGATCTTTCCTTCCCCCTGGTATCGCCCCTTCTCAACTCTGTAATCGGGAGATGAAAAGGGAGAAGCATGTGAGGGAAGTCACTGGAGACAAACAACCGAAGTTGAGGGGCAGTAGTTCCAATGCAACACATATATTACCTAATAGCAACATTGTTTTCTAAGTGGAATAATGTCAAATGAAAAGCAAATGAAAACAAAAAGAGAACCATGGGATGGAGACTATGAATGGACCACTGACAGTAAGAGTCATTTAAAGGTCCAACAGCATTATAGTATAACAAAGAAGACAATGAGAACAATAAGAAGCTGCATTGGGGTCTGGGTGGGGGGGGAGGGGGAACCCCGCTCCTATGTAGGTCATACTGGGGAAAGGAGGGTAAGGGTGAAATAATGTATCACATATTTGCAGGAAGTACCCTGGGGGGGTGGGGGGTGACACCTAAGGATGTTAGTAATATAACTGACACATGAGGACTATGGGTGCACCCAGAGATCAACTCAATTGCAGATTGAGCCATGGTAGGGCTTCTAGAGGCGTTATGGCTGGAAGAAAGAGGGGGGGTCGATGATTGTAGTAGAAGTGGAAGGGTAACCATGATAGTCTGTAAATAAAAAATAAGCTCCCAAGAATTGCTGCGAAAAAATTGCCAGCATCCCTAAGTATATAAAATAAGAAAGCCTCAGATAGTGGGCTTGTGAGGGCAATTAGAGATAGATTGAGAATTGTGTAAAAAATTTAATTGAATTTATTCATATACATATTTTAAAGGACAAATTTAGAACAAAGAACGAATACATAAATAACACAGTGAATAGTCATAATTAACAGTAGTGGCAAAAAGAATCCCACTGCATAAATGAACATCATCCATGAGTGAGAGTCCGACGCGTTTCGGAATGTATAAATATAGTCTTCCATGTATGCACTTCTAAAAGTGCATAAGGACCTTCATAACCCCCCAGGTCGACCTATTATTTCAGGTAATGGTAGCATCTCTGAAGGTACCAGTCAAGTCATTGACCAGCATTTAAACCTCATGTCTTGGAGCTGGCATCCTACACCAAGGACACCATCCACTTATTAAAAATACTGGACGATTTGGTAATTCCTGTTTCGGCTATTCTGGTTACTATAGACGTTGAGTCTCTTTATAACAGCATACCACATGACTTAGGGGTGGCTGCGGTTAGCCGCATATTAAAACAAAAATCGACCACAGAGTAGAAATTCAATGTTTATTGTGGAGATGTTGGATTTCATTTTGAGACACGATGTCTTTCTTTTCAAGGGTTCCCACTACCTCCAGGTATAGGGTGTTGCTATGGGGACGTGTTGTGCCCCCTCTTATGCAAACCTGTACCTGGAGGAGTGGGAAAAAGCCTTTTTATCTGATGACCAGCTGATCCCATACACACAATATATCATTCTTTGGAAAAGGTACATTGATGATATCTTCTTGGTATGGAATGGTCCAGAAGACATTCTGAAAAATTGCCTTAAAGTCATGAACCAGAATATATTGAATTTATTTTTTACAATAGCTTATGATCATTTCATGATCAATTTCTTGGACATTAGTATTTTTAAGAATGAGGATGGGAGACTGACCAGCAAACTCTATAGAAAGGAGACTACCGGCAAAACTCTTTTGCATGCCAACAGTTTCCATCCCAAACCCCTCAAAAAATCTATACCTTTTAGCCAGTTCCTACGTCTCAAACGGAATTGTAGCACTGTGGAAGCTTTCCAGTTGGAAGCGGACAAACTAAGTGAGAGACTACTCACAAGGGGATATACAAAATCTTCCCTGAAAAAAGCCTTTAATTGGGTCAAGGACCAAGATAGACATGATTTAATCTTTAAAACCAAGACCAGAAAACAAGACAATACAACAAGAATTATCATACGTTACTCCAATGAACACCACACTGTGAGAAAGATCCTTACCAAATATTGGTCGATCCTCATGGAAGATCCCATTTTGGGTGGTCTTCTTACCTCTAAACCCCAGATTACCTTTAGGAAGGCAGGTTCACTTGGGGATATGCTCACTCAGAGTGAATATAAGGGAAATCAGAGACAGGATCCATGTAAAGCATGGGGAACCTACCCCTGTGGATCCTGTTCGTTCTGTGAGGTCATTCGTAAAAGGACTTCCTTTCAGTTACCTAATGGAGAACGTTTCCGCTTAAAAATTTTGCTAACTCTAATGCCGCGGACACACGGTCGGACTTTTCGTCTACAAAAGTCCGACAGCCTGTCCGACAGACTTCCGGCGGACTTGTGGCAGACTTTCTAACGAACGGACTTGCCTACACACGACCACACAAAGTTTGACAGCCTAGTACGCTGTGACGTACACCAAGTCCGACGAGACTATAAAACGGAAGTTCAATAGCCCGTACGACACCCTTTGGGCTCCTTCTGCTAATCTCGTGTTTATCTCGTGTTAGTAGAAGTTTGGTGAGAGACGATTCGCGCTTGTGAGACTCGTATTTTTCAGTTCGTTTTAACTGTTGTTCAGTCTGTGCTTGTGAGGTTTGTATCTGCTTTTCAGTGCGTTTGGTCAGTTGGCATTGAGAAATCTTTGTTTTATTGGCCGCTCGTTCCTGATTTTCAGGTCGTTCTTCACAGGCCTTGCTGTTCTTCAGTGCGTTCTGTTTAGTGCGTTCTGACCAGCCGACCGTTTTGAAGCCATGTTACCTGTACGTACTCGTCGTAGAGCTCGTGCATTGTATGTGCTTGGTGCTGTAGTTTATTCTTCAGCCCAAGACCAGTCCATGAACAGGGCGAGGAGGAGTTCATGGACCAAGAATTGGTTGCTTCAGCGTGACCAGTTCTGTCACATGCCTTTGCTCCGTGAGATCCGTGAGAATAATCCTGAGGATTTCAGGAACTTTCTCCGGATGACGGACCCCGTTTTTGATCGTTTGGTGGCTTTGCTGACCCCCTATATCAGCAGGCAGGATACCTGCATGAGGCAAGCCATCACTCCGGAGCAGAGGCTGGTCGCTACCTTGCGGTATTTGGCCACAGGGAGAAGCCTGCAGGACCTTAAGTTCTCGACAGGCATCTCCCCCCAGGCTCTGGGGATCATTATCCCAGAGACCTGTTCTGCCATCATACAGGTCCTGCAGAAGGACTATATTAAGGTAAGCTATTTTTATTTTATTAGCATCACATGTTCTTTTATGTAATCTTTGATAATGTAATGTATTTCTTGCTTCAAACACTACTTCCCATCATTGCAATATAGTGTGAATGTCCCCTTTTTATCCTCACACATGCTGGGATTTTTTCCTGTTATTTTTTGTCATGCATGTATAGTTTCCTTCAATAACCTTCCCAGCATGAAGTGATGGGAACATATCCACCTAGTCTACTCATTTTGAATGTATTTTGTTGGAGTGTATTTAGTGTGCTTATAATTAGCAATTAGCTAGATTTCACAACCCCCCCCCCCACCTGAACTCACTCCAAATAGTGTGCTGCTAATTAGCAATTAGCTAGATTTCACAACCCCCCCCCC